>JZLH01S0142391.1:0-24363 GCA_001188425.1 Eucidaris tribuloides | reverse complement strand
TAAAAAAAAAAAACTAAAGACAAAAAGAAGGTTATATGAGTTATAAGAGCAGAGTCTACTCTTTCAGATGAGGTATAACACACGTACCCTTAAAGCCTTTTTAACCCTTTGCATGCTATAATGTAAAATATAGTCGAAAATCTCGGGGGTCCCCTTGAGATTTTTCATTAACTAATAAAAAAAAACTAAAGACATTCAGAATCTATTATACCTACAAATAATTTTCTATTTTGATTTTGTCCATTTTGTTGGCACATGTGAGTGTGAAATAATTATGATTCTACCAGTGAGCATAGTGACCAAGCCACTGTGTGAAAAATAGAAATCTGTCATAGTAACAAATACATTTAGCAGTATACATGTACCATATTTGTTTGAAACTGAAATTTTGAATGTAGGGGGCTACTATCCTCAATCAAAGCTTCTAAACAAAGAGTCTACTACGCCTGTATAGCATACATGTACCTCAATATTAACAATACTGTCTGCAAGTCTAGAATACAGTACATGCATGATTGAACATGGAATTGTTCTGAACATTTGAATTTGAATTTTTTATGGCTAGGAATCACTTGCTTGAACACGCTTTGAACATTTTGTCTGTGATCATTCAGTGGAAAAAATTCCAGTGTAAATGCACGTGCCAACTTGTATCGCGTGTTCAACTGAGGGCCCCATTTTTAATGTTGTACTGTACCGTAAAGTAGCGGAAGCATTTTGTTTCGTTATGGTCCTTTGGTTATGGGAAATCCCACTGCAAAAAAATGCCATTTCGAAGAAAAAAAATTTCTCTCTTTTTTTAAAACTGAATAATGTGGTTCACCATAAATAAAGGAAATACTACGTTATTTCTGCCTACACTAATTTTACTAGTCTAAGCTAAATATTTGAACCAAACAGCATGTTATGATTTCTACTTCATACTATTAAAGGGGAATTAAAGATTGGAAGTAGGCTTCATTTTAGGAATTTATGTTCGCAGAATCAAGTACACTGTTTAAAGGTAGTGGATCTCATTTGCAAACATCCCACAGACTAGGAAAAGATAACCCATGCCCTTAGGCTATTAATGAAGGGCATGTCTGTGAAATATGGGGGAGAGTAAATGCTTAGAATTTGAAAAATGCGAAAGAAAAACAGTAGCCGTTTAGTGTATGTTCTATGGCAGGAATTTTTTCCTCGCGAGAAAAAAATTCAAATCAGAGTCTAACGGTCACTATAATTCCACTAAAACTGAGTTTCTGGCTCCTATATTTTGCTAAAGGTTCCCAGATGGCATTTTCTTCTAAATGTCATTGTATTTACACAATGTTAATTTTTAGGCATGCAAAAGAGATCCACTGCCTTTAAAGTTTTTACTGTGGAAATTTCATAGTTATACATTTCCTCTATGTTGTACAATCCTCATCAGAAATGCTTTGACAGTGAAATGTTTGTGCATAGGATCAATATGTACCAGTGCCTGAGATTAATTCAATACTGGTAACCTAGATTTGTTTCAATTTCAATTTCAAAACTAATTTAAGACAAATCCTCCCAGCATACATGTCTGTACACTTCAGACAGTAGATACATGTATATTGGTATGGGTTCTTGAGACATTTTTTTGCTTCTCCCAATTATGTCACTGACACTGCCCTGCTTGGATATACAGTAGACTCTGCATAAGTCGACCTTCCATAAGTCGAATAATCGCTTATCTCGAAGCATTATTTCAGACCAGAATATGCAAAACATATCTTATTTACATCTTCTAAGTCGAACAGATTTCTGTGGTCCCAAGAGATTCGACTTATGCAAAGTCACCTGTATAATGTAATGCGCTGTACAATTACTGCATGTCCAGTTTCATGTTTTGATACTATACATGTACAATACCTTAAAAAAAACTTAAAGACACCATTTTTAACATTATGGAAACAGGAAGCCTCATTTAAAAATGTCAAACTTTGATATCTGACCTATATGATAGTGTTTGAATAGATAAATAAACATTCTAGAACACAAACTTTGGACAATTTGCTGTCATTAGCAAAATATGTACACATTGTACTCCAGTTAATTTATGATAATTGATAGGCAATAATTTCCTAGTATCGTAATGCAATTGTTACATGTACATTTTAGGCATGATAGCTACACAATTTTGCAGATGTGTTGTAGTTTTGTTACATTGAACTTTGTAGAATTCTGTACTGAATATCTGAGATTGACTGAAATTGCTATACAAATTTGAGAAGGAAGGCTATTCCTGATTCATTTGAATAACTGAAACTGGGAGTACTTTAAGAAGAGGAGGCAATTGATAGAATTGTATACTGATTTGGTTTTTAAAACTTATATGTACCAGCACATAAATAGAAACTTGGCACAGTGACCATAGTGAGTAATTACTGTAATTAAAACACTTATTTTACTATACACTGTGTGTTAATAGCTCTTGTATGGCAGGGTGATTGATGTTCAGAAGTACCAGTATTTCAAGTCTAATTTGGCTTCAATTATCAAGGACCCCATTTCTCTCTCTCTCTGACAGACACGGAAATGTACATGTACTTGAAAACTTGTGCTAATTATGAATAAAAGTAATAATAATGTGCCACAGATGTTCCATGGAAGTTTTGCAACTGAGATACACTTGGTTATACTGTACATGGAAACAATTACTTTTGTCATAACCACCAGTTGCTTTCAATAGCTCCATAATGTTTTTTTTTCTTTTTAAAGATGATCATGTACACATGTACATGTATGTTGCATGATTCATATAATAATATGAAGATTTTGTTGTGGAGGATCCCATACATGTGCTTTTGGCAAATTATTGCAAATCTTTCCGATCAAACCTCTTTCTCAGTTTTCAGGCAATGCTCATAACATGTGGCATGTTCATTGGTTTTGGAATGAAGGTGTGGAAGACCCTTTTTTCCAGTGTGCCGGAAACAGATTTGCAGTGGTAAATGGTAATAGCACATTATGGCAATAAATCAGAGAAAAATATTGAGAATCATTTGAACTACTTCCTCATTTTTCAAACAAAGCTTATGATATTTGGCACACATATTGGTCTTGGGATGAAGATGAGGCTGAGCAGGGCATATTTTTCTAATGTGTCAGAAATTGTGTTGCCATGGTAATCATATTATGGCAATAAATCAGGATCGTGATTCTGTGGGGGTATTAATCACCTTCATTGACATTTCTAGTCTGATTTTTTTTCTTCTCCTTTTCTCCCTTCCCCTCCAGTGGTGAGTGGTGGCTAGCCTCCTCTACCAGGACCCATCTCCAAGGTTACATCCCCAGTAACTATGTCGCACCTGTCAACTCACTAGAAGTGGAAGAGTAAGTCAATTAAGGAATAGCGATATATCGATAAAAATCTTCATATTGATATGATGATATGGAATTTAAGGTCATATCGATATGTAGGTAAATATTGTGACACGTTTGGTTTGAATAAACATTTGATAGATTGTGAATGATTAAATAAATAATGTAGATTGTAAATGAATTGATGTGTCAAATAATTCCTTATTTTTACTTACATGTAATACGTGGACAGTCAGTTTACACAAATGACATGAACAGAACATTCCCTTTTCATTATGTTTATTATAAAAATAGAAGTTGCAATGTGAATTGAAGCAGTAAATATTGCACATGACATTCAAAGAAGCAACTTAGTAAATTGAGTAATTGCGTAAATCAGAGTGTAGCTACAAACTAAGATAAAGTACATGTATGCTTACGTAAATGGCTGAATAAATGATACACAAAATGACTGGCAAGAAAAGTGTCCAAGTGTTCGTGAGTCTCGAAAAAGATGAGCGGAGACAGCGAGTGATGAAAGCGAAAAGGGCGCTCGACGAGAAGTCAGGTCGCGGAGACGAACGGCTCAGACGCGGTGACGAACTTAGAGTCTTTTGCGGGATGCGACGCTCCGCCGAGTCGGGGCTGAAAAGCCGGACGGAGGTAAGAAGGAGGTGGTTGAAAGTTGCAGCGGTGCTCGACGATGACGGACGGTGAGTCGCCCGGATGAGTCGATTGATGGACCGGCAGCAGTGGGTCGTGCGGTCATTGAAGTGAAATTGTCGGAAGTTCAGTGTTCGTGGCGGTTAGCAGCCAAACGGACGAGAGAATGGTCACCGAGTGAGGCAGCAGTGAGTCGTGCCGGGTGAAGCGAAAAACTCTCGAGTTACGTTGAGGCAAATAAGACGCCAAACAGCTGAAGGAAGAAAAGTCTATCTGTGCTGCAGCGAGACGAGCTGAGACCTCGAAGTTCCAACCCCGGAATCTTCGGTGCAGAAGATAACAACGGCCCGGGTTGAAGACATCTCGGCTATAGCCGCTGTTGCAGTGCACGAAGATAGGTGATGAAAGTGTGTGACTCGAGCCGTGATGTAGTAGCGACTTGTGTACTCGAGCGAGATGGAAACGGCGAGTGAAGAAACGTGGCAAGAAAGCTGGTAAAAACTCAGGGAGTGGAAAATAGCGGGGAAAAATCCACGTGGTATTGACGATGATGATTGTTAACAAAGATAAATTATGCGTTAAAAATTACCGTGATTGGCTTAAGAATAAACACGTGAATGGTAAATTTATACAAGACATGCAAAATTATTGCGACATATATACGAACCGGTTGAAACCGGTTAGAGCTGTACAGTTCAACAAACTATTGAGCAAGTGACCAAGTCACTACAGATATATCGGTTTTGATAAGAATATTGGTTGATATATTGCTTGGTAGCAATCTATTTTGTACTAACACAGAGGTATGATTATGTTTTTGTCACATAAACACCCAATTTCTTACATTTTCAAAACAATATAAACCCACCAAATAGTCGCAAAGAGTGCATTTCCTCAACTTTGCTACTTACTCTTCTGAGTGCGTGTTTTTAGTGGCATGTCCTATCCCCGATTCCCCATACCCGTAGATGCATTCAGATCGTGACTGAACAATAAGTAAACATGAAAGACAGCTATTTTGGGAAATATCGATATCGATATCCGATATGGGCTATATCGGTACTCCCTAAAGTTAATCACATTTTTGTTGAAACACAAGACTTTAAGGGATCCTTAGCAGTGTCCGTCCGTGTGTCACGCTTATGAACTTGGAATAAGTTTGTGATCATTTGCCCATTTGTAACCAAACCTGAATGCTACTGCATGCCTTACAGGGACCTTAATGTAATTTGGGGGTCAAAGGTCATGTATGTTGGTCAAAGGTCATATGAGGTCAGATGTTAAAATATATTTGCAAGTTTCTTCTGGAGTTGGTAACTTTGCAACTATAAACCCTTTTCTGTTGTAAAACGTGTGACAGATGATTTAACAAGAATCTAAAAAGAATTTATTTCAATTTTACATAGAAGAGGAAAATCCTTTTTCAAGCCATTCTTCAAGTCAGCTGGTTCACATTTCATATTTCTAGAAATGTGACAAGTTTTGGATATTTAACCCATCCACACACGGGGTTTATTTTTGGAAGGATTATATCCCTATTTCATCATTCAAATTGGCAACATATTTTTTTATTTCTGTGAATGGCACTTCCAAAAGAGGTGTTATGCAAAAAAAAAAAAAAAAAACTTTATAATAATTTTCTGGTCAAACATTGCCACTTTGCATGAGATATAGAGAATTTTCAATCATTAAAAGCATTGCCAATTTGAAGATTTCTTGATCATTTTTCTTTTGAAAAATTCTGTGATCGACTCGTACATTGGACTGTGATAAGTATAGGCTCAAATTGAAGGGGAAATTTTCCTCTTTCTTTTGAGCTATCCTTTATTTTTCTACTCCTAATTCAGGAGTTATGATAACAAACCTCAAAATGTGGGATGTGTGCGTGGATGGGTTAAAGACAAGTTCATCATAATTTCAGATATCCTCACAACAATTACTGTTACAAACATTTTGAACATCAATAAAGATTGTCAGTTTTTGTAGTCCCTTCCATGCATATTTAAGTTTAAAAATAAACATTGTTGACACTGCACATCAAAATTGGCCCAATGTAATGGGACTTAGCACTAGAATTACTGACATTGTAAGAGTCATTACATGCTTTGACAGAACCAAGAAAAAGGACCGTTCACAAATTTGATAAGATATTTTACTCATCAATTCTGTGTACACCTCTAATCTTCCCTTACTCCAAAAACCATCACAATATCTAACCATGGAAGCAGCCAGTGGCCTATACTGTATTGTAGGGTTCCCAGCCATCTTGGAAATCAGGGAAGGCATAATTACATGACTGTATTTCCTCTTCTTCTGGTTAGGGAAGAATCAGTGGCTTTGAGAAATTCCCTCAAATCAGGGAAAAATTAGGGAATTTGGTTGTCTAGTGGTCCGTCAATATTGCTGCGTGTCCAAACCATGCACACAGACACAGATTTAATAGCATGAAATTGGTCAAAATGACGATAATGAAATTTTGAACGTCCATTAGGGAAAAATCAGGGAATTTAATTTCTATGAAATGCTGGGAAGCCCTCTAAACACATATTCTTTCTTCAGAGGGGTTTTCCAAATGGCAATATGGTTGACAGCTTAACTGTATTTCATTATGTATCATGACATGAGAGATCACTAGATTACACACTGTATACAATAACCATCTGACTTCCTCCCGGCCGTGAACTCTTTTCCGGAATATCTCCATTCATGGTGTCAGTTTGTGGCATAAATAAAGTTGACTGCTGTGATATGGTGTACAAAGTTTGGACTTGATTGTTATAACAGTAACAGGTATACCATTGACTCAGAATTAAATGTTAGCTAACAAATTGCAAGTCAGTGGGGAGAGTGGGTTGTGGAGCCTCTATTGACACTCATGATGATTTTAGATTTGTTTTACATGTCTACAGTAGGAGTAGAAAAAAATGTTTCATTTTGACTAGCACATGTTTTTGTTTCCTGTATGGTGATTTTTAACAATAGATGAATAATATAGAAATACATGTATGTGTATTTTCTTAATTGAATGCAGTTCTTGTATAAGCTATTAAAACATTACTATTACTAACTACAGTGTACTACTACCACTTCTACATCTACATCTACTACTAGTACTACTAGGGACAGTGATTTTCCGCGATAACAGAAAGCGGACGGAATTTCCGGAAATCACAACTTGAAACAGAAAATGAGTTTTCAAGTGGAAAATCATGGAAAACCTCTTTTTTCTCCAAATTTTTACTTTTTGAAAGAAAAAAACATGAAACTCAGAACAAAAATTAGAAAAAGTTGACACAAAAACACAGAAACAGCGAAAAATATTTGTTTCAAGTTTTATGTAAATGGAATTGTCAATTTTTTTCTTGTATACAAAGTCTGTGGCAAAACGGAATTTCCATTTTTGAGACAAGTTGAAACGGAATTCCAGATTTTTGGAAACGGAAAATGCCTTTTCTTGAAACGGAAAATCACTGTCCCTATACTACTACTACTACTACTGCTACTACTTGTACTATTACTTCTACTACTACTATTACTACTACTACTACTACTACTACTACTACTACTACTATCTACTATTACTACTACTACTACTAGTATTATTACTACCACTATAGTACATGTAGTACTACTAGTACTACTACTACTACTATTACTACTACTACTACTACTAGGTACTAGTACTAATACTGTACTAGTACTAGTGCTACTACATGTACTATGCACTGCACTATTACAACTAACTACATCTTCTTCTTCTTCTTCTTCTTCTTCTTCTTCTTCTTCTTCTTCTTCTTCCCATTCAGTCTTCTTCTAGGCCTTCAACTGATCCTACTTATTCCTTCTTTTTTGTGAAGCTCCTCATTTCCCTATTATCCCCTAAAAATAATATTTGTTTGGAGTTGAGGAGCCTTTACAGGTTGTTGTTGAGAGTACTGTAACTATCATCATCACCTTTTTGTTAAGGAAAATTGTTTCTGTGGATTTCTGCTTTTTCACCAATCTTAGACTTTTTTCTACATTCTGCATGTTTCCATTTTCTTTAGTGTTACTTCTCCAAACAGTACATATAAATATCCTACTTTTATTGAATCCTATTTTTTCTCCTACTTTTTGGAGAATTTTGCTCCTGATTTTCTCCTACTTTTTCAACCGAGCAGAGTTGAAGGTCTGTTCTTTCATTTCCTGTATTTCATCTCCTTCATTGTCTTTGTCTGTGTGTAGGGACTTTGTCAAAAACTGTATTAATTTAACAGTACTTTGTACTGATTCAAATGTCAATCACTCATTTCCCTAATTATGTATACTTATTTTTGTAATAATTTGCTGATATTGGTCTTCCATTTGTGTAACATCCAGATGGTTCTTTGGGTCATGTTCTAGAAGTGAAGCCATCAAAAGGTTACAGGTTCCAAACCTACCGAGGGGGACATTTCTTGTAAGAGAGAGTGAGACAAGAGCTGGTAAGATATATCTTGATGAGGATCAATACGTGTATTCAGATTACATGTGCAGGAATGATAAATGTAGTTGCATGACATTCATTTAGTATTCCTAATGTGAATCTAGCGATTTATCATTTTGGGCATGATATATTTCTCAACAGTTTCATTGAAGTACTCTGTGAAAGAGGATGTAACTGATTAAGTTTGGCATTTTTTTTTCACAAAAGTGACTTCTTAGCTCCACGCTTTGCGAGAGGTAAATATTGATGCAAATTTTACATTCTAAAATATTTTAGCTAATTTTCACATATTGGTGTGTCCAGATCACAAACACAATCTTTAAAAAGTCATTTTTCACAAAAAAAAATTGAGGCAAAAGGTTTTGTCACCCCAACTGCAATGTGTTAACGATATATTGTGGTTTCACTTGTTTTTAACATGATACATATTCATGTTAAGGTAAATGACATGATTTGGGGTAGTCCTCAACTTGGGGTGAAACTACATGTATTCTAGAAACAAGTAAATTATGCAAGGATTTTACTGTGAAAATCGTGTAGTCTTTTTCAAATAATGTCCATCAGTATGCCTTGTGACAGACAAATCTGTTGTAGGTTTTTATGGAATCTATTTATATTGGGGCTCGAGAGAAACAAAATGCTATTATGTTCATGCTTGATTCGGCTTAAGTAAACAAATTCAAGATAAATCCTTTCAGCCAAGAGATACACTCCAGCTGGTGTATCCATTGGTATATCTTTCAACCAGTTTGGTTTGAGAGGCATTTTTTATATCTCCCAATCATGTCACAGCCCTTTAAATTTTGTCTGAGATACATTCTTCTACAAACATTTATGTTTCCTCTTTCGTCAGGTACATATGCCTTGACCATACGAGAAACCAGCGATGAGATTCCCCCAGTCGTTAAGAACTACAGAATCGACAAGACCAAGGATGGCAGTGAGCTGTTCTTCATCAACCCACAGAGAAAGTTTAGTTCGGTGCAGGATGTGATCAAGTTTCATTCAAGTAAGTATTATGAGAGTAACATGTGAAAATTCTGCATCATGTCCCATGCAACCAAGTCAGTCAGTCTAGATTTGATCTGGGTTTGCCCCTGTCATTGGGGGATGGCTGAATTTATGCAGGGCTCGACACTAGCACTTGCCCACTTGCCCGGGGCAAGTAAAATTTCATGTTGGGCAAGTAAAAACTCAAAATGTTAAAATTTACTTGCCCCATTGGGCAAGTAAAATTTTGATCATAAAATGAGGAAAACAAGCCAGATATCTTACACATAACAAAAAAAATATTTCAAAAAATTTGTGTTTAGTGAACTTATACTTTGAATCTCAATTACTTTGTTCATTATAATTCTATGACTCTTTAAATTCATAAATCAAACCTTTTGCAATCCCCAGAATTAAAATTACCAATGTCCATTACTATAAAAAGGCCTTATTGGTTTAAAATTAGCGAGAAATAATTTTTAGTGATATTGATTGTTTATTTTCGGGAAAGAGGTAAAAATCTGAAAGTAATAATTTTACTTGTCCTTTGGGCAAGTAGGAAAAAAAGTTAGTGTGGAGCCCTGATTTATGTCACATTTGCAGCAATCACTCTCGTACCGTCTAGCCAAACCAATTTGGGGCATCTTCCTTTCTGAAACCATCTTTTTTTTTAGGTCCTCCACGGGTGATTAGACAGTTGTTCCTGTGACAATATCTCAGAAGACAAAGAGGTTGCCATTGGGTTTCCAGTTCAGAATAGGATTAGGATTAGTGTTTGTGTTAGGGTAAGGGTTAGGGTTGAGGTCAGGGTTAGTGTGTGAAATAGTCGTCGGATCAATTGTCGCCGGAGCACATGTCAGACATTTCCTCTGCATGCCTTGTCCATGGCTTTTTCAGTCATCTTCGATTTCTGAATTTATTTGCTCTAAACTCCAAACACTTTTCTCATCATCCCTTCTCAGCATATGCCTGTACCAACGTACACTATTTGCCTTTGCCAGTTGGTCCATGGATTTCTCCAAATCAGGGTGGAATGAAATAGTGACTTCTGATCTCAATCATATCTTGTCAATCAAGAGTAAAATATTCACACTTGAAGGCATTGTTAAAGATTGTGTCAGGGATTTGCAAGTCCATTACTTCCCTTCATTAAGTTCAATATCAATACCAAACGGTAGTTTAGTACTTACAAATGGTGTGTTGAAAGTTTGAGATCATACGTCATGAATTTGTTGTTTTATAAGAAAAATAACAACATGTTACCAGAATGTTGTTCTTTCCGTGAGATTAGATTTTGCTCAAATTGCGAATCGTGGTTTTGTGTACTGTCGCAAGACCAGCGGAGCTCACTGATTGGTTAAATGGCTAACCTCCGTGCGACCTTCGGCTTACGGCTGATCGGACAATTTTGGAACGGCCCGTGCACATTGACGTCACAGATTTTTTGAAAAGACGTCTGAGCCATTTGGAAAGGGATGAAGTTTAACCGTCCAGATTTTCCCCAAAACTCAACATTTTACCCCAAGTCTCTATGAGAGGTGTTTATTATATTAATCTTCACATTGGATATGATTTCAGCTGATTTCATTAATTTAGATGTTTTTGACATGCAAATGAATGACACAATCTTTAAACCATGTTTCCAATAAAAACTAAACAAAAACGATAAGCTGCATGGCCGCTAATGTCAGAAGTGTGGAGTACGGTAAAACCACTGTTAAGTGCTTTTAAGAAGTGGAAATCCGTGATATGAGAAATTGGGGAATCTGCTAAAACAATTTGTTTGGAGTAATCTTTATTGTGGTCTATCTGAAGATAGTCTGTAGTGACCATGGATTGCTCACAATCATTTGTAGAGGTTTTATGTCTCCCTTCCTATTTTATTACCACAATGGACTACATCATGAAAATTGATAATATAAATCATGTGCAGATGATTACTCAAGACAGTACAAAATGTATGTGGCCTTTGGCCACAAAATGTTGGAAATAAGTTGGAAATAAAAGATGTTACGATTTCATGCAGTCTTAAAGAAGAGTTGAAGCAGTTCTCACCTCTCCTTGTTTGCATGGAAATATAAACCAGTCAGTAAAACTGTATGTATTGTTTGCACTGTCATGACCTTTGCAGTTACAATATTTCCACATCCCAAAGTCATGTATTCTCATTCATGACTCGATGTGATTCATATTTGAGGGTAAAATTCATTGTTGTTGTTAGACAAACCAATGTTTTGATTTTTACTTATATATTGACAGGATTTTGAAAGTGAAAGAATGAGTGGATGTATTTGGCCAGGAAGGAAAATGTTGAAGGGTAATATGTAGGGTGCATGAATGAGTCACTGCAGGGAACTTGCCACATGTGAACTTGGGTATTGAACCCATGACCTCCACATTGCTTGCCAGATGGCTCACCACTAGACCATCAAGGTTGCCGTAATGATGATGGTAGATTTAATTAGTGATAGCTCTATACACACAGGAACTGGTAGTACAATGATCTTACAGAGAAAACAAAAGATGATTTCCAGGAAAAAGTGTGTGTGTATGTTTTTTTTCTTTTATCAAAGAATAAAACTGACAATTGCTTAACAGATGACACAATACAATAGTTGTATTTGCTTCTCTTGATATATTTATTAAATCTTATGTATTTGTTTTACTTGCTTTTATGACCATTAACATATTTTTGGAATGAAAATTAGTTATTATTAAAGGAAAATGTAAAGCACACATCTAGCTTGCTGATGATACTACGTTCACGTACATGTATTATTTTTTGAACCATGTATAAAATATTCATCTCTTACTTTGACAAATTTCCGGTCTTACTTCATAGAAAGTTATCATAATATGTCAGCTTTTGTTTGTTGAAAATATCAAATGTAAATATACTAATTTTCAGTGTTGTAGTCGAGTCATTACGTTCTGAGGCCAAGACCGAGTCTGAGTCACTACCTTTCGAGGCCGAGGCCGAGTCCGAGTCACCAATGTCCGAGGCCGAGTCCGAGTCGGAGTCACCACTCTCCGAGGCCGAGGCCGAGTCCAAGTCACCAAATTTTAATACGAAATAGTCTAATGTAATATTTTTGGGCACAGTTTTAACCTTTCAAAGTTACTTTGAAATTCTGCAGTCTTATAACCAATGAATCATTCATTTAAATCAACCAATTACTGAAATTTATCAACTTATAAAAATTGAAACAAAGTAAAGTAAAAGCTGCTGACTTTGAAGTAGACAATATTTGATGTAATTAACTAAATGTCATCAGAACATTCAGCTAATAAACAGGCATTGACTTTCACAATGCCTGTCTTGTTCAAGTATAGAGCAGCAACATCATAGAGAAACATTGACCCATATGAATGTGTGAAACTTACGGGCTGGGTAGATTGAAGTGATCAGAAGTGAATTAACTTAGCTTCAAGTTATAGATTTCCATAAATCTTGTTTGAGTATCAGTTGAAAATACTTCAAAATGAATGTCCAAACAAATCAAACGGGGTTTATTCTTGGATTCACGAGATTCTATAAAATCATGCGGACTTGACCCGGCCTTGACCTGAGACCCCGAGGCCACATGTCATGAGGCCAAGGACGAGTCCGAGTTATGGGATTACGAGGCCGAGGACTGGCAAAGTCGGCCTCAAGTCCTCCAACACTGCTAATTTTACAAGTGATGTAGAAAGGTTCCTATTTCCTGTTAACAAAATGAAGGTGGCGATAATGATGATGATGGTGGTGATAACAATTATGATTATGATTGATGGTTATGGTGATGATGATGATGATGATGATTGGTGAAGATGATTATAATGATAATGATAATGGTAGAGATGATGATGATGATGATGATGATATTGATGATGATAATAATTACATGATGATGGTGATGATGATGATGATGTTTTATGATAATGATGGTGATAATGATTGATGGAAATGATGGTAGAACTGGAAGTGATGATGATGATGATGATCATAATGACCATCAGACCACGAAGACAATTTAGAACTGCTTTCAGTATAATTTATATACTTCTGGTCTCCCTCCAGGTCAGTCAGGGGGACTATGCAGCAGGTTGATGGGTCCCTGCCCCCGTCAGACCCCCCTCACCAGGACGCTGGGTCACAAGGTGTGGGAACTACAGAGGAATCAACTGAAGATGATCTCCAAGCTGGGCCAGGGACAGTTTGGAGCTGTTTGGAAAGGTGGGTCTGGTGGCATTAATCTATCCTGATGAGTGGGGGTGATGTTATACCTTATCTGATGGGAGGGTCAGATTAGGAAGTAACCAGAGATACTGCATTCCAGGATTTTTGAACAAAGGTGTGGAAAGTGCAGGAAAAATAATTGAAGAAGATCTCCAAGATAGGTCAGGGACAGTTTGTGATAGATTGAAAAGGTTAGTCAACTCAGATGGGAGGCAGAAATTGTACATTAAATTGTACATTGTAGGTGGTTTTTTTTAGACAACATCAACAGATATGAGAAAAAAAAGAAAAATGAAATCGGAAACATATAATTATAATGCCTCAAAATCAGACCTAAATCAAGTCTGTTAACTGAATATGATTTTGTCTTAAAAGTACCAAACATACTTCATTTTGTGCTTGCTTAATAAACAAGCTTCTCTCTCTCTCTCACATTCCTCAATTCCCACAGTCTGGAGATCACCAGTTTGCAATTTCTCATATTATCCACCGAGACTGAAGTGTGTCAAAATATCTCGCTTGAACTTTACCTTCAAAAGTCGTCAAACTCAGACTCTTGTCTATTTTTTTCCAGTGACCATACACTAGACAATATCCTTTTCTTTATTTATGCAACCATTTTTAAGTGTGTTTCTATAGTAAGTGGCATAGTTCTGTTAGTTGAATTTTATCCAGATATCACCATTATTATATGGCTGTGGTGTAGAATATAGAGATAGAACTACATGATTCCGCAATGTCGGGGAGGGTAAAACTCAGTGGTGTAAGGAGCAAAATCGTTTGGGGTGTCAAAGGTGATGATTAAAAAGAAAATAATACATACATACTGTAAAATTATTTGTGATAACACACAGCCTGAATAACTCCTCTTGCATCACCATGACTTTGGTATCATCTTCAATCTCAAGTAGAGCTTGGACAGAGTTGCTGAGGTTATTGACAACCTTGACCACACCTTGACAGCACCATGACAGCACCATACTTACATGACCACAGGGTATCACATTGCTCTTTAACTCATAACATGCCATAAGATTTAAGCCTATATGGATTTTATGTGTATCATTGGTGCAGATCTGCGACTTTGTCAAATTAAGAGTTAAGTAGTGTAGCTTTCTGACTGGCTTCTTGCTGAATATTCACCACAACTTCATGGCACTTGCAACTTACCAAAATGAAATTGTATTTCAACTGTAAGTACCCCCAGACAAGTTCCAGGATACTTGAGACTCTCCGTTGCAGTGCGTAACAGTGGATGTAAAACGATTTTGGAGCAACTTCCTTCCTTCTTGACGTGAGGCCATGTCTCTTCCCACTTATATTGCTTGCCCCATCATATCCTTGTCCAATGAGATTTGGCTTCTTGAAACCAAGGGAACTGAAAATGTCAGTTAAAAGTTCAAAGAGCTGTTCTCCAGTTTGAGATGCTGTATCATAGAGTCCTATAAACAGGGATGTAGTCGAGGCCGGATTTTGCCGGCCTTGGCCTTGGCCTCGGACCGAGTCACGTGTTCAAAGTCTATGGGAACAATATTTTTCCAGCGGCCTCGTAACTCGGAACAGCCGGCCTCGACTACATCCCTGCCTATATAAATCTCACTATATCATGTATCCATTGATGCAGTAACAGATGCTTACAGACACTTGTTCTTTGTGGTTAATATCTGCCGTCTTATCGACAATAACGCCCAAGTAATCCACATTGTAGTCCTACTGACAAATTCTTTTGATGTATCCATCACAGAGAAGCTTCATGAGTTCATTTTGCATCACTGAAGACAACCATGAGGGTTTGTTTTTACTTAATTTTTAGCTCACCTGAGCCAAAGGCTCAAGTGAGCTATTGCGATCGCTTTTCGTCCGTCGTTCGTCGTGCGTAAACTTTTACACATTTTCAGCTTCTTCTTCAAAATGCATGATTGGATTTGGCCCAAACTTGGCAGGAATGATCCTTAGGGGGTGGGGATTCAAGGGTCCTAAAATGGTACATCTGGCCCCCCTGGGGGCCCAGGGGCAGGGCCTTAAAGGGCCCAAAGTAGGTAAGTTTCACATATCTTCTTCTCTAGATCCAGAAATAGTTTAGTTAAGCCACTGTGTGTGTAGATACCTCTATATGTGCTGAATCAATGTTCCTCATTACAATGCCCAAGGTGGCCCCATTTGGCCCCGTAAGGGGCAAACGTTTGGCGGGTAGGCGTCCCTTATGGAATATATTCAATTTACATAATGGAATTTAAGGGACTAAACTTGGTGGGATATGATCCTCAGGGGGAGGGTAGATAGAGGGTTGCCTGTGTGAAGGGTCCCAGGCCCCGGGGGGCCAGGGGGCCCAGGGGGCAGGGCCCATAAGGGCCCAAACCAGGTAACTTTCTAACCACAAGCCCATTTGTAACCAAACTTGGGTGGTAGATGCATAACAGGGACCTCAATGTTATTTGGAGGTCAAAGGTCACATATGTAGGTCAAAGGTCAAATGAAGTCAAATGATAGAATATACAGGTGCAAGTTTCTTCTTTGACTGGTATTGGCCCATTTGTGACTAACTTGGCTGGTAGATGCTACATGTATAGTGACCTGAATGTTAAATTGGGGTCAAGGTCACATAAGCAGGTCAAAGGTCAAATGTTAAGATACTAGGGCGTGCCTTGTTTTTATAAAAACGGATGTTAGAATTTAATTTAACTTGGCAAAATCAGCTATATGGCAAGGGGATGCAAAGTTTTCCAACTGGTTCATTTGGCTACGTTGGTGCCTAGATATCGGGCTCCAAGGGCCAAAACTATGTGTATAACTGATGTTTTTTCTATAGGCACCATAGAGAGTTTGCGAGACCTCAGGTGAGTGTCGTGCCCCCCGGGGCTCTTGTTTTATGATGTCTGCACCATCACTGGGATGTGTGATGGCTTCCGCTTCACAGCTAGTGATCTTCAGCTATTCCTTTAGCTTGGTTAAGTGTTTAGATGTATCTTAGGACACAGGTCTGTTTTGATGCAGTAAAGCCATCTCTTGGCGAGCCTTCCCCTTGTTCTATTACCTTTTACCTTTCCATGAAGTACAATGCTTGGAAATCTGTTATTACTTATCCTGTATGTTCGAAGTATCTCAGCCTCTTTGTGGTAACTTTGTCTGTAGTCTGTCTTTTAACCCATTGGAGACTAAGTATGAGATATCTTGAGCTGAGGTCTATGGAGAATGTGTTTTATAGCTCAATCAAGTCGTGTCCAACCAGTTAAGGTGGGACTATCTTTGCATCTCAATTCCAGGAGTTCAAGGAAATTCCCCCTGTTCTTGTTAGATATCTTTGCAACTTCAGAACGATCTTCATCATGTCCCCTTATCAAGATATTTAGTTTGGCACAGAAAGCAA
The DNA here is from genome assembly GCA_001188425.1 of Eucidaris tribuloides. NCBI lineage: Eukaryota > Metazoa > Echinodermata > Echinoidea > Cidaroida > Cidaridae > Eucidaris > Eucidaris tribuloides. Next base: position 7,350 of record JZLH01S0142391.1, on the reverse strand, counting down.
GGATGTGAATAATTGCCTAGAGATACCTTTGCCTTGTAAAACTTATGACATGATCTTAGCATCAGAAAGCCAAGTTTAAATATTTGTTTTGTTTCTCTACTCCTCTGCTTGTCATCCCTGCTAACATCAGGTATCTATGATGGAAAGGTAGAGGTTGCTGTTAAGACGTTACGACCTGGCACGATGTCGCCGGAAGCATTCCTAAACGAAGCCAACGTGATGAAACAGCTGAGACATGATAAGCTGGTCAACTTGTATGGTATCTGCTCAGAAAAGGTAAGTAAAGTCAAACCTGTCTTAGTGGCCACCTTTCTAAAGCAGCCAACCTGTCTATAGATAGTGGCCACTGAAATAATTCCCCTGGAGACAAATTTGTGTGTTAAAGAACCTGTCTATAGCATAAATTAATTAAAAACAAAACTAAAGACATTCAGAATCTGTTATTGCTGGGATATGACTTTTGGGAATAAAGCTTTTAATTTTAAATAAAAATCCCCAAAACTAAACTTGGGCTTTAAAGGGAAAGGTCTAGATTGGAAGTGATGCTCAATTTGGGACAAAATGCTCCCAGGATCAAAGTATACTGTTACTGTATCTGCTGTGAAAATTTCATAGTCATACATTTCATCTTTGTTGTTCAATCCTTATCAGAAAATGCCATGATGGTAAAATTTGTTGCATAGTTTTCTATGGGATCAGTTTCTGTCAGGGCTGGAGATTAATTCAGTACTGAAAAAAAATTAATGTTTGATTTTCCTCCAACATAAACAAATTCAAGACAAATCCTTCTGGCATGAATATACAGATGACTCCACATAACTCGACGTCCGCACAAGTCAATTTATCACCTGTGTCGAACATATTTTCAAGTCCCAAAAGGAGCAAACGTGTTAAATCATTGGCCTAGGTCGAAATGGCCATAACTGTCAATCTTGATGGTCTTAATGGATTGACCTTTTGATCTCTGTCTGTCAGCATGACGTAAAGATGTCATAAATTTCCCATTCCATCTCTGCCTATCTCATTTTTCCTGTACATTGGTACAGTTTTGAAAGCGTTCAATTCCCTATACATGTTTCCTTCATCTCTACCATAGAATTGTATACAAAACTGTAACTCGAATATCGTCCAAGTCGACGTGATTTGTGTGGTCCTCAGTGATTGCACTTATGCAAAGTTAACTGTATACTCTTGAGGAGTGTAAATGTTTAAATATATGTTTCAACTTATTTGGCTCTTGAGGCATTTTTGACTTATCCCTATCATGTCATTGTCTTTTTATCTTCCCCATTTAAGCTTGTGATTTAGGCATCATGTCAAATTTAAACCACTGTTGTGAATACATGTGATGACACTCACATTTTTGTTTTTTAGGGGGCTTTATATCAACAGAGACAAAATAATATGTCAGATCATATCACTCAGATTTTTTACACAGGGTTATTTGTCCAATAATGCCTTTATTCTTTACAATATTTTATTTTTTATTCTTAATCCCTAGGAACCCATCTACATCATCACTGAGTTGGTGTGCAATGGCAGCCTATTGGACTATCTGAGGGACGGAGATGGACGCTTCTTGGGTTTGAGGGACCTGGTCGATATCGCTGCTCAGGTTGGGATAGAAATTATGTTATTTTGTTTTCCTTTGTCCATTTTGATGAATGAATGAATGAATTTATTTATGAAATTTAACCCTGTGAACTATACAGCATATTGTAGTATTTCTTTTCTACATTTCCACTGATATGCAATGCTTCACTTTTTAGCTCTCAACGTATTGACAGTTTGTACAGATATCTACAGACTTATGACTATATATAACGCATGAAATAAACTTATCAATATTCATGATCATCAGCATTCGTCCATAGACAGAGTAAAAGATGCAGAAGCAACATGGTTTGCCCACAGTGTGATAGTGTGTGGGGCTGTTAATATTGGTCTGCTACCTCGTTTGGCAGACACTCCAGTTACCATCCAAAAGATCAACTTCCAAATTGGTTGATCAAGTGAGCACATGCAGTGGCCTGCAAGGCGAAAATGTCTTTGCTTAATGACAGAGGATAGGCATGGTACATGTATTATAATACCGTATTTGGAAATTTGTCTTTCCATACAGTCTTAACCCATATGGAGACTAAGTACAAGATATTTCAGGCTGGAGTCTATGGAGAATGTGTGTTGTTTCAAAATTAAATCATCTTTACCGAAGTTAGAAGTTGCATGTATGTGCCACCAATATTATATGCAGAGATACTCACAAAATAATTTCAATTTTCCCCTGTTTTTCTCCTCATTCTTTCTTATTTTAATCAGATTGCAAGTGGCATGAATTATCTGGAGAGCCAGGGCTACGTTCACAGGGATCTGGCTGCCAGGAATGTCTTGGTGGGTGAGAATAACGAGGCTAAGGTAGCTGACTTCGGATTGGCCAAACTGGTGCAAGATGACAACTACGTGGCTAGAAGAGGTATGATGATTGGTTGATTCAGATGTAGTGTTTCATTTAGCAATCTGTTAATAAGGAGTTGCATGAAGAGCTACTCTTTCTTTGATGTAAGTAATGTTTCAGATTTACCTATGAATGCATGCTTTCAATTTCAACTGCAACCTGGAATTAAGTTTGATATTTAGCTTCAGTACTCCATTGCTTATCAATTCTCCCTATTGCATATAGCCAATATCAAGCATTATCACCTTGCAATATCGATATTAGGCTCATAGCTCTTGTTATTCGCGAGATTATAAGAAAGATTGTGACATGTTTTGTGAATATTGTATTATTCAATGTGTATGAGCTTGCATGTGGATAGCTCCAGAAGGAAATTTACTTTCCAAGAAGTAAGGGCCAAGAAATTAGAGCACCACATGCATTCAGATTCAGAGAGCTATGTGCGATAGGGAGAATTAAAAAAACTTGAAATCAATGTAATTGTATTAGTGCAGTACTGTGTATGACATTTACAAATTACTTGTGTGTCTCGAAGCAAGACTTTAGTCATAACCAGAGTCATAGTTCGGTACCAAAATGAGATAGAGGGATAGTTCTGGTCTTGTGATAACTCAAAAGTGATAGTAGCAATTACAACATTATAGAATCATAAGTTTCCCCCAAAACTATGACTGTCTGACCTATGCATTTATGGAAAACAGATTTGAACGATGAAAGTGAGGGTGAATATAGTCCATAATCAATTTATCAATTATTATATAAAATTTTGACGTTTCATTTTCTTATCTCTTTTGTAGGCAGTAAATTTCCCGTCAAGTGGACTGCCCCGGAGGCTGCCCTCTATGGTACATTCAGCATTAAGTCCGATGTCTGGTCGTTTGGGATCTTACTCTCCGAGATTGCCACCAAAGGGAAGACACCATATCCAGGTAAAATAACCACAAAACTATAATGCCATTTGCTCATTTAGGGACAGTGATTTTCCGCGATAACGGAAAACGGACGGAATTTCCGGAAATCACTATTTGAAACGGAAAATGAGTTTTCAAACGGAAAATCACTGAAAACCTCTTTTTTCTCCACTTTTTTTCTTTTTGAAAGGAAAAAACACAAACTTGGAACAAAAATTAGAAAAAGTTGACACAAAAACACAGAAACAGCGAGAAATATTTGTTTCAAGTTTTATGTAAACGGAATTGTAATTTTTTTTTCATGTATACAAAGTCTATGGTAAAACAGAATTTCCATTTTTCAGACAAGTTGAAACGGAATTCCAGATTTTTGGAAACGGAAAAGGCCTTTTCTTGAAACAGAAAATCACTGTCCCTACTCATTGCATATACAAATACAAGAAGGAAGAATGGGGGTTAATACATGTATAGCACTCTCAGGATGAAATTAATTATATAGGAAGCATTCATTGGAATTATATATATTAATGAATGAAAGGTGTTGCAGAATAAATTTGCTGATCATTTCTGTATTATCAAATGAATGATATATAAGATCAAATGCTTGATCTGATTTTTTAATGACTCAGAAAAAGATTGACCCAACAGGATTCGAATCTGAAACCTACTGATATCCAGTCAGTGGCACAACCACCAGGCTATGCTGGGTAACAGCAATGCCACGGTTTACTTGGTTACAAATACCCGAAAATATGAGATTAAGCATTTGATCTTATTTATCATTAATTTGATCATACAGAGATGAACAGCAAATTTATTCTGCATCTTAAATTCTCTCTGCAAAACTTTCATTCATAAATACAATTCGCTCCTACTGGGGGCTTATTAGATATTAATGAGCTCAGACATAAGTGATTCTCGGGAATTTGTAACCAAGTAAACTGTGGCATTGCAGTTACCCACCGTAGCCTGGTGGTTGTGCCGCTGACCGGATATCAGTAGGTTTCAGGTTCGAATCCTGTTGGGTCACTCTTTTTCCGAGTCATTAAAATATCAGATCAAGTATTTGATCTTATTTATTATTAATTTGATTATACAGAGATGAACAGCAAATTTATTCTGCATCGAATTATATATAGTTGGCAATGGGTGAATGATTTTGCAGTAACATACAAAACAAACTTGGTCCTGTTGCTTATAGATTGGTGTATACATGCAATGTTTTACAAGCTTCCTATTTTGATTTTTCATCAGCACTTTATTCAGCATTTAAGTATGTATTTGTGTGTGTGGGGGAGACTGTGTTTTGATGTGTGTAACAGCATACCCGTGTTTGATGTGTATGTGTTTGTGTTTGTGTTTGTGTGTTTATCTGTGTGTTTGTCTGTGTTTTGATGTGTGCATTTGTTTTGATATGTGAGTGTATTTTATTTTGTGCGTACACACATTATGTAGCAGGTGAGTGCATTTCCAGGTCAAAATGTATGCAACTACAAGGATTCTCTCTTGAAAAAAATACTAACAAACAATATTTGTGCTCGATTATTTTGAATGATTGTATATTTTGATTTCAAGTGCCTAATCAGAAGTTTCTTGTGTCTTGGTATTTCTCTACTTGTCTAGGGATGGATAACCAGACAGTACTAGAAGAGGTCAAGAACGGCTACCGGATGCCCAAGCCAATGTACTGCCCCGACTCTCTCTATGAACTCATGCTAAAATGCTGGAATGACACGCCCATGGACAGACCCACCTTTGAAACCCTCTTCAATTACCTTGACGACTACTTTGTGTCGACGGAACCAGAATATCACGATCCAGAGGGATTTTAAGGAGTTACCAAATCTCATGGACAAATGTGGATTCTAGTGACATATATAATGTGAAAAGATTCATGTTTGAAGAAATTGTAATTATGACTGGATGGACAAGACAAGAAATATGTTTGTGATCCTACTCCAGTGGAATCTAGTGGAATTCATCAGTGGATTCATACTGGTGGATCTGCTCCGCTGTTATGGAAGTGGTACACATCGTGTATCTCAGATTTATCATGTGGGATAAATCATGCAGTGTTTCATCTACAGGCCATATTTTGGAGCTGGATTCTAAAACAATTCATCAAGATTTGGATTAAAATCCTTCTCTGGCTGTGGATTCATATTGAATAACACTTTTGTATGAAAAATCTTTAATCATGGTTTCCCGAGTAAAAGAACATATGGTTCAATCAAAGAATCAGTGATTAGTTTGACCAGTTTATTTTCTATCAAATATCTTAATATCCAACGACTACCATGTACAACAATAACCTAATGAATCAAATTGAACTCCTTGTGGACCAACACATTCTATCACAAATGACATTTTAGTCCAGTGTCAGATTTGGACCAAAGACTGTTTGTACCAATGACCTGTAGCACCAGTGAAATCTTGGACCAACATTGTTTTAGACCATTGATTAACAACTTCTTGGACCTACAACAGTTTGGATCAGAGACATAAAGGATTGACAGTTGGTGCCAAAGACATTTTGGTCCAATGACATTTTACACAAATGACCTTGTAGACCCAGTGACCTTTGCACTTTTGACCTTTTCAGGTTAGTGATTCTAGGTACTTTTGCCCTGACACCTGTTCTGCCGGATTCTTATTTTCATATTTGAATGGAGGGACTGTTTTGTCAGCAGTAGATGTGTACTTACTTAACCCCCAAACTGACAGTGGTTTGATCCAGAACTCTATGTAGATGAACAGGTGTAGCAGATACCATTTTCCCTTTATGGGTTTGTAATAACAGTGATGGTATTTTGAAGTTAAGACACTACACTTGGCAACAGGATAAATGCAAAACAAGTGACATTATAAACTTAATGTTCATGGGTTGTGTAGTCCAAACAATACAACCATGAATAAGATAGTTTGAATAATGTCCTGCATATGCACATTCATATTGTCTGTTAAAAGAACACATCGAGCCAAAGTAAGAAAAAAAATATGACTTAAATATTTTCTGTTTGTTGGTTTCAGCTGAAAGTCAGAATAGATTGTTTAGGATGCTACTGTTTAGCCCGAGTATAGACCCGTTTCATTGTGAGAACGAGACATCACTTGGTCCTTCATACCTGGGTGGCATCCACAAGGAGGGTAGATACAGTGCACCCTTGTTATAAACAACACTGATAAAACAAAATTTCATTATAAAGAAGTAAAATCTCTGATCCCATATCTTAGATTGCCTTTGTATTCTATTGTTTTTGCAATCCCGATATAATAATAATAATAATAATACAAAACATTTATTTGGCGCTTAATACGGGCGTTTCTAAGCGCACTATTTTCTGTCTATGATACAATACCAAAAGTTAAAGTTAAATGCAAAAAGAAAAAAAAATATGTAAGAAACCTTAAGTAATTCAAAACAATAAATACTTAAATTAGTGAATACTGAAAGAAATATGAAGAAATTTCATTATAAAGAACAAATTTGATGGGTCCCAAGGACTTCTTTGTATCGAGAGTGCACTGTATTACAATTTTGAAGTAGGTAGAAAGATACAGAAATTAGCGACTGCTTGGCTGAAACTAGACGTGCAATGTGTGTGAAGGACGTAAAATCAAATCAGTGGATGATACATGAAGGTCAGCTGAAGCTCAGCATTAGAAAAAGTACAGTGACGTTCCTGTGGCTTCCAAGTAGTGGTACAAGTTTACTGCCTTTTGTTGTTTCATATGAATACTTTTGTTGTATCAGTTTTGTTATGCATGATCTACTGATAAAAAATTGTTGAGAAATGAAAATTTTGTGGGACCAAATTCATTATCCAAGAAATGTACTGTTGTGTATGTGTGTGTTACAATTAAGCTTTTTGGTAGGGTGTTGTGAAAAATAGTATCTTTAAAAAAATACGCTTGTGTAATATGTGCCTTGCGACCAAGTCATATGCTGGTACAGTCAATCTTGCATAAGTCAAAGTTACACGA
>JZLH01S0142382.1:20811-32778 GCA_001188425.1 Eucidaris tribuloides | reverse complement strand
AAAAAAATGCTCCGCGCGCTAAAAAGACCATGTTTTATCTTAGGGTCAGGTGTATCTAGGGCAAGGGATAAGGTAAAGTTGTCCATGGAGAATCGTGCGACATTTTACACTGTATACGCTGACATTTGCTTCATCGCTGATGATTTATGATATGATTATGTAAGTTTTATTTACTTACGCAATTTATTTATGTTAATATAGTGACATATATACATAATAAGAGCTGCATTATCATAGTAGGCCTATATTGTGATAAACGCATTCTCCTTTTCAAGTGTAAAATGTCCCCTCCAAAGAAAGTCCTTGACTGAACTATGAGGTTCAGTGAATATTATAGGCACTGTTGGACTTCATGTTTGATGACGACATCAATTTAAGTAAAATTTAAAATGGAAATAAAATCTCATAATCTGAAGTTAGCAATCACCATCTAAAATAAAACATATAAATACACAACCGATGGATGTGTCTTGCTAATAATGAGTGTAACATTTATGCAAAGAACATCTGAAAACACCTGTGCAATTTATGTAAAATTCGGAGTAAGATATGTGTCAGAGCAGGTCTGAATAACGAAATTGCCATAGAATTGTACACCATGGACTCATAGTCAGTATAGATTGGTTTCCTCTACTGTGTCTACTTGAATTTATCGCTTAAAGTGAGTTTCCATGGCTAGTTACCTATCAGGAAACATGAAAAGCAATCTCAACTTTAACATTAGGTATAGCATTAAGTTGACATTATAAGTAACATTAAGTCGTATCCATGTCTCGACAATGTTAATAAGACGGAAAGTTGTGTAATAACGATTTTCCAAACGTAGTAATTAATGACAAGGATAATATATGTCAACGATTTACGATGCCCTTCTGATGGCGACAAAGGAATGAGGAAACACCTGGGGATTTTTCGCTTTTAACGAAATTGTGTCTTCACCTTCACTCGCCGTTTTCTTTCTTGGACATATCTTAGTTCGGCAAGATCTGCACCCTTTTCAACGTATTCCCCACCCTCTCTTCTCTCATTCACATATAGGTCAAAGTAGTATCATTTTTATCAACCTGGAACCTTCTTCCCAAAATACTATGAAGTGGCTTCCAAGTTTGGCTGCACAATCCTTATAAAATAAACCATGGTTTAACCATGGTAATACCATGGTTTACCATGGTTTGGGCCAATTTACCATGTATTACCACGGTAAAACCATGGTATTACCATGGTAAAACGATAGTTTATTTCTATATATGGAATGCAGGCGACGACCAAAGTTGTATAACAAACGCACCGCACATTTCACACCATCCTCATACTTGGTGAAACCCTACTTCGGGTTGGTCAAGTGCAGGCTGTAATCTATCAAGAAACTCTGACAAATTACAAAACGTGGGCAGTGAAGTGGGGGCATACAAGAAGGAAGGGGCAAAGCAATTTGTATCGATCCTCCCTCTCATCGTACTCCACTTAAGAAGTGGGGTGCAGGTCGGGTTGTAGACTAATCTCAAGGAAATTTTGAGAACCATTCTCGAAACTTCGACGAGATGGGAAGCAGGGCCTTCACTGATGGGGGTGGCTTGAGGCTGCATAAGGTTTAACTGTCTTTTCTTATATTTTGCTGACAAATTGCGGTATCGGGCAAATCTAGAAATGTGAGGCCTTCCATAATTATGTTTGCGTATCTAATAAATTGTTGCAAAAGTTTGTCCGCTAATTGAACTCTCGCACCTCGCGTGAAATCTTCTGTCTGCAAAGTTGTAAATGTTGTCGAAACACATTAGAAAGAAACACATTATTTATTTATTTATTTATATATTTATTTACTCATTTATTTATTTATTCATCTATTTATTGATATATTTGTTTTATTGGTTTATACGCCTCGCCCAATATTTTAAATACAAATTTGCATGTGTTGTTGGAACATCCTGAAATCCGTAAGAATCGATCACATTTTCGAAGTTCATTGATTAATCACTTTGAAGGTTTTCTAGATTTTGTTGAGCTCGGTACAACCATAGATACTATAAACGATGGTACAACTCTGAAAAGATGATCTAGTGACATGAAGATTCATACAGTTTGCATTTTTTGTGTACAATGGTAAGCTGATTTAGGACAATGAGTCACCAGCGAGTTACATTTTGGACGGCTCTGACTTGTGTATCACGTCGTTTGGGTGTAGCACATGCATCTTAAAAAATAAGCGTGTACATATTGTACATTAAAGCGACTAATCGACTACCTGAGACACATGTTGAAGCTTTTTTGGACTAGTTCTTTCCTGTTTTTTAACCAGATAACAAAATACAGGTCAAAAGTCCCACTCTTTCTTTAGAGGGGAGGGGGCCATCTTGACATAAGTTTGATCAGAGGTGAAGTATAAACATCACAGTTCAAGAAACTGTGAGTGTCACGTATGAAATGTCCAGACTAAAAAATTAAACTAAAGTAAACTAGGTCTTGTTCCCGACAGCCACCCATAAGCATTCCGGCGACCTAGACATCAGTCCTCGATTGTAAGCTCAATCAATTAGAAGACAGGAAGATGCCATCAATAGATGGTTAAATCCTGGCTTTCAACAAGTCGACTGTAATTCATGCCGCAAGTGGTGTGGCAAAGAGGTTGTCGACATAAGCCTGTCACCTCGATTCGTAATTCCATATTGGAGTTTTATTTTAGGTAGTGCACATATCTAAGTCTTAACCGCCACAGATAAATGCTGGAGATTGTGTACCGACAAGTGCAAAGGATCACGGGGAAGAAGCAGAAAGATATACGATTAGATTTGCGACAATGCCTGATTTCGGGATTATTTTCCACTTAAAAATATCTCTCAGTCATAACTGCAAACTAGACAACAAATAGTGAAAAAGCAAAACTATCACAGCATTGACAAAAATTATGTTTATCAAGACAGTAAGTGGGAATTAAAGACCTAACATTTGTGATCTTCACATTGCATATAACAGTGATCGTCATATAATGATTCAGAAGATTCAGTACTGTAGATAGGATTCGTAGACAGACACCATTGATCTCTACAAATATGTAGGCCTACTGCAATTATGTATATTATTATTGTGATTAAACCATTTTCAACCTCCATCTGTTTTCAGTCAACTAAATGCATCTGAAGTCTTCTTCGGCTGAAATGATTAATCCTTTCCACGTTTTCCCCACAAAAAGATTATGTGACATCTTAAAACGACATGTTGTGAATGAAATAATTATGAAATTCATTAACGCAAACTTACATGGCAAAATATTGCCACAAAAAACAATGGATGCTTAGATCACTGGTAACTTTACCACGGATACCGTCCACCACTCGGGTTGTTCCAACGAGGGACAGGCGGCCGTTAATAATTTAATCTCCTCAGTACTGTGCTATTAAACTCCATAGACTTTGTATGCAATATTCTGAGTGTGGTACGTAAAGGGTTCAACATGTTTAACAGGTTATCCTTCATTCGTTAAAACATCAAAACACCTATACATATAGTTTGACACGTTCTGGCTCACATGTACACGTATACATCAGTGCATCAGTTTTCGATCACTTATTCAAAGCAGTATATATATGCACTGTTAATCTGATTTGGAACAATACAAACAACTTGTTGAATTCTTAACAAGTCTAGTTAAATGTATAAGTAAATGTAAGTCTAGTTAATGTAAAAAAAAGTCTACTTAAATGTATAAATGTATAAACTACACTGAAGATTTGGAAACATCTTGAACTATTAACCTTTATGTTTCAAGTTTATACTTAAAACTATGCATGATTGTTTAAAATGAGTAAGAGGCATTCTTTAGTAACAGGTAGAACAACACCTAGAATAACCGTACCAACAACCTGCTTTACATCAATCATGATTAAATGAATGAGTACAACTATACATGTATATATACCCTAGCAAAGTGACTTTAATAAGGTGCTGTTATGAAATCATCGCTTTCTAAACTGTGATTCATGACCTCGTGGGAGCAATCAATTTCTCTTCAAGTTCATGAATTGTCACAATTGTGTGACTTGGCTTATCAATGTCAGTTTTAATTAACGGAAGAGAAATATACACCTCTAGGCGATCATGTCCGTGCCTGACGGTTAGCTGTGATTGGAAACACGGCGGAAGTTACGCATAAATCATGTTTCTTTAAAGGTGTGTTTGTTGAAAAGCGTAGGTGAGAATAACGTGTAGTTTTTTTTATTAGGCCTTTATTACAAGAGTAATCTGACACCACTATCCGATTTTGCGATATTGGCATCAATGTATTTACTTTAACAGGAGGTGGGTGCTGCAAACTTTTGAAAAAAAGGTCTTACATGCATGAAGTTGTCCATAACATCTCTAAAGCCATCAACCTTCCATGTTATACTGTACCTTTTCTTCCCAGCTGTCTGTCAAGTGTGTAGATACACCAGACTTCGAAAACCAGAGGAATTGCCGGAATGTGCATGCAAGAGTAAGGTTTTGGCTTTGAGATAGTTCGTATTCTTGATTTCAACATCCATTTTTGCCGAGATTTCATCCGATGAAAGCAATACTCATTGAGAACCAATTTAGCATTTAAACTTAACGATTCAAGGTTCTATCATCTTTGAAAGATAAAGAATAGACTTTTCGAGATCTTGAAAATCGTCGCACTTTGAAAAGACCAAACGCTCAATTTGTTTTACCTAACCGATAGAATGAATGCCGCTGATCACTGAATAATGTAGAGTCCACTTGTTCTTGCTTTGCGAACTAGATGCAGATAGTCCAATTTTACTGTTGTGAGTTTTTAACCATTTTATCTTTGATTGGAAGTTTTGATTTTTTTTTAAATTAGATAATAGGCGTACTGAATATTTTCTGGCAATTAGACTGGCTTAGGATTCATATTTATAAAACGTCGCGCGATGACTTATTTAATTGTAATCTTAAACGGTCCTCAACAAGAACTTATTTTCTTCCCCAACGCTTTGTGGGAAGTGAAGGGTGATATATTATTACGAATCTGCATATTATAAATGATTTTAGCTTCTTTCCTCGATAAACACGATCTTTAAAATGGAAAGCCCATTGTTCTAATCGAGAATCGTATCAACTCTTGGAGTACGAATGGACATCCTTGCACGTTGCAATATCGAACCATTAACTCAAATACATGCACAGTTTTATCATTGGGTGTTCACAGTGAACAAAATCACTGCAACGCAGTCTTCCTATCACAGTTACCGCCACACCTGGTGTAGAGAAGTGTTGATAAGGTTGCGCCCTCCACACGTAATGAATTACCCTAAAACGGATACTGACACTAATTATCGGTAGTTTTACATGTTCGTACTAATTGGCTTCATATTCCACCACCGTTCTGAGAAAAGCATCATTTGGAAACCCTCGTTGCTCAGAATAGAGCAGCGGTTTTGCAAGAAAATACCTGGACTGATGAAAGATATTCGTTCCTGACTTAGAAGAGTTATAAATTGATTTTATGTCCCAGCGTCCGTGTTAGTTTGTACAAGGTTAGGGTATTTGTAGCCAGTCAAAATATGATTTGAATGTATATCTTATGCTTTACGTATGCATTACTGTTTTTTTATGTAATTGGCAAAATACATATTAATTGAAAGAAGCCAGGGACATTGATAGTTGGGGGAGGGGGGCTAGGTTGAGCAGTCTTCCCCATGAATATATATATATTTATATCAATATATGTTTTTTTTTTTGGGGGGGGGAGGGGGGCAATCATATCGTTTTGCCCAATAACAATTTTGAGAACTTGAAAAATTCATTAAACATAAAGCAATATTATGTTTAAAAATCGATGCAAGGCACTAGAAAACCATTAATCTATACATAAAAAAACCTACTTAACATTAATAATTTTGATTTCCAATTTGCTCGCAGTATGTTATATCGCATTTTTGCCAAAAAATTTGACATTTTTGCCACTTCCCCTATCCGAAAATGGATCGACACAGCTACAAGAAGCATAATAACGAACAAAGGGCAAAGACAGACCAATGGAAGAACCACTTAAACCTTGTGTGGAGTTCATCTAGAGTCTATTAACGGAGCAACATCTTGTGGATTACAGTGAATCATAAAGTGACTCACAAGTCATGTTTTGACTTTTGACTTTTCATCTGCAAATATCAGCGATATATGAGATAGGTAATGACACAAGGGCGAGTGCTAACCGACGCATCAGAACTATCTAGGGAGCTGATGAGGCGACACGTGAACGTAAACAAATCCAAAACCGTTCACGAATCGAACTGTCATTTGGCCTTTATACGTATTTTTTTCTTTCGTATGATACATACAAATCTACAACGCCAATTCTAGGGTTGAAGGATGGTAGGGCAGCGTCGAATGTGTTCTGTCTATTTCAAATTAGAAAGGTTACTGCAGCCCGATTAACGAAGGGTTTGAAACTGATGTTGTTTTAATCGTGCAAATTGAGAATGTATGAAAACAGAGAACTCGGTGTTTCAACTACACTTAAACAAATTGAACGGCTATTCATGCTATTAAGCCTGTAGATTCTTGACTTTTGTCAGTCATATGCCGCCCATTGGTACCTAACTCCTCTATCGGACCCTCGGTCTTTAGGGGCGGAACCTTACTCAATAGTCAGGTAACGTTTCCAACCTGGGTGCTTTAGAGATTCCTCAAAATTAATTCACTATACAGGGTGGCCCAGAAAGAATGCTACGAGTATGATCGCTAATTTCTTCACCATTATCGGCAAAATGTGATTAATTTTTATTTCGTTGGTTAGACCATTCTTTTTCCGATAAAATGATACCAAGATCATTGATTTTGAGTAAGGCGTTTTGATTCTAGGGCCATTTTTCGGAGGCAATGCAATTTCCCAAATTTGCCAATTTTTCAACAACGGCGGTCATCGGAACGCCAAGATATTCTGGCGTCCTGCTTGCCATACCGGACAAACAGCTGACAAACCGCAATAACAAAAGGGCTGGAATGCCCTCGCTTTCATAAGGAAGACGATGCGAGCTATGTCTCCATTGTCATCGCAGTTTGTCCGGTATGGCAAGCAGGACGCCACAATATCTCGGCGTTCCAATGACCACCGCTGTTGAAAAATTAGCAAATTTGGGAAATTGCATTGCCTCCGAAAAATGGCCCTAGAATCAAAACGCCTTACTCAAATCTTGATCTTGATATCATTTTATTGGAAAAAGAATGTTCTAACCAACGAAATCAAAATTAATGACATTTTGCCGATAATGGCGAAGGAATTAGCGATCATACTCGTAGCATTCTTTCTGGGCCACCCTGTATACGATAGTAAACTGTCTGGTCTTGATGCCCACATGTTTAAGTATTGTGGTACATTGAACATACAAAAATATGTCGAACGAGTTACGAATCGCTTGATTTATAATCAAGCAATATAACACCGAAAACATTTTATCCCCAAAACAAGCCTCTGATAATTAAATCTAGATTAAGATTGCTGAAAGTGGTTTCCATCTATTTCAAAGTTTATGCATCTTTGACTTGAAGTAAATTTTGTTTCTTAAGATAATTACTGAAGTCTCCAGGCGTCCACAACTGAATTTTCCAGTGTATGGAGTGCGTAGAATAGAATGGTGATATTCTCTTGTGGCCTTTGGAGAAGTCTTGTTCTAGGTATTCAAGACGACAAGCACCAACTTATCGGGAGTTTTGACGATAACTTTATTTCAATAGCGCCCTCTTTTGAGAAACTGCTCACAAATTTAAATAAGATAAACCATTTCAGTAGAAATGAGATTCCCACGTCTTACCATTAACCCGTAGGCCCATTGACAAACCCGTCCCTTCCTGATCTTCTTACGAATTAACGAACCTGTAAACGTGAGCCGATTCGATAAAATTTCATGTGACCTAAAATTCACCCACATCGGCGTAAATGAAAACAGTCCCCCGTAGCAGTGGACACACGTTTTAATTCACAAGACCGCAAACCTAACACGCAGTAATGTCTTACTCATGAATGCCATCGGCAATTACCCTTAAGATACGTGAAGAAAATCTCTAAAACCTAATTGTCATGTTGATTGAAGCAGATGTATCAATCCGTATTATGCTCAATGATGCTGCAATGAAATGCATGCATTAACGCGATGACCTTTTACATGCTTTCATCAACGAACGTTTAGCGTCTTGGTTACGCAAACGAAGGTTGGAAGTTGATTGGTGTGTGCGTACGGCGAGAAGACCCCTTTTCCTCCAAAACTAATGAGTTAATTTTTGTTCGTTGAATAGATACACGTCATGTGGAAAACGAAATTAGTTTGATGATTTTGTTTTGGCGGGAGTAATTGGCGATGATTCTATAGGCAAGCCTCATCTTAGCTGATTAGCGACAGATTGAAGTTGAGGATTTTATTTCAGACAAAGTCATATTTCACACCAATGTGTAATAGACATCTGATTTACTATACGCTTTTAGTGATAAGAATAAGAAGTTCGAATAAATATACAATCGTAGACAGGTCTGGGAAAAACTAGAACAGGTCAAGGAAAATTAGGTAAAGGAAATAAGATGAGATGCTCATACAAGAACGCCAGACAGTAAGTGTGTCAGTCCCGAACAACAACGGCGACTCTTTGACGAATAACCTACTTTTCAAAACAATAGCAGTCGTCATCTTTTATTTTTATGAACAAGGTCCATGTGAGCAAGTCTTTTTTTTTCAGCCATTTTGGGCAAACGCTGAACTTTGAATGAATATATCATTGAATATAAGGAGATATTAATCTCTTTTTTCTATCAATTTCTCCTATTTCTTCTCCACCTCTTCCAATTATCATAATCACATTTTTAAAATGAAAACCCTGCTTTCAACTGCTCCTGATCCTGACCGACGTAACTTTTGAAATTAATATAGTTCAGCTACATTAATTAACTATTGAGTGAATTGGTCCTGCATATTTTGTGTTAGGCGGTCTTGTCTGCTCTCTGTCTCTGACTTTGATCATGAAGACATTTTGCAACTTGACATCAAAGGTTACGAAAACTCTTATGACAAAAGGAATGGAAAAGAAAGAAATAAATTGTACAACGCTTAGAACATTGCCGAATGACACCATTATTTTGCAGTCGTTTTAGAATTGGTAGCAATAAAATCAAAATGTAATGACACTCTACGTCTCGCTTTATTTCAGAACATGTAAATTTTAAAGTCATATATTTCGTTTTTTTTTGTCCTATCCGTTGATATGTTATTGAAATGCTGTTGTTTTATTTCTCTCTTTCACACAGTCGCTTGGACACCATAATTGTATCTTCCATTCAAAGCAGAGTGGTGCCGTATAACGGAGCTTGTGCCTGGTTGCAGGTGTCGGGTTGTCAGGTTTACAAGTAAGTCTAAGATTTTGAAACAATGATAATGACCATCGCTAGATATTTACCTTTTATTTTTGTATTATTGATACAATTTAAGCTTAAAATATTCAAATACGATATCCTAGAATATCTTTTAAGACATTCTGGTAGTATTTTACGAAGCTCTTGATTCATAATCCCGTTCAAGAGAATGGAACAGATTTTATTAGCTTTATTTGATATTGTATCTTTGATATCTAATATTAACGCAATAATCTGCACAACTCATGTGAAACATACTACTGTAGATTTGTAGAATTTTAGTGAATTTGATTCAAGTATACGTGATAATATGGAGGTACTACTACTAATACATATACTAGATGTTCAATGTGACAGCCGAGAGATCTACCTGGAAGATGCATAGCTCAAAATTGAAATATCTGATAACATAGGACGGAAATAAACAATATAAAATAAAAAGAAAATAGACAAATGATAAATATGTTTGAAAAGAAGGATCCAGCTTGTTGCACAAAAGTACAATCACGCGACCATTTACATAGTTTTTCTGGAATAAATTTATTATTTCGAATATTAGTTTAAACGAACTTTGAATTTTCGTGTAAAGATTCACAACTATCGAGTACGCTATGACGCCAATGTATTACTATTATGTTTCCGTTTTGTACGTACCGTTGATTTGTTTCTTTTTCACAGAGTAACATTTCAACCTGTCTATAAGAGAACGACGAGGGTAAATTACATCACAGAGTTTCGATGCTGCAAAGGTTGGGTGCAGGTGGGGCGATACTGTCAAATAGAAGACCCAAGTGAGTGACTAACAACAGTAAACCTGCACAATTTGTATGTAATTCCCATCTTTTATTAAGATATATGTTGTTTATATGTCGACAAAATCAACCCCTCTTTTCCCACTTTGGTATTATGTTTAATTCAAAATGATTTACAGCAACCAGAAACCAAGGAGTCTTAAGAATTTCCTCGTGTTCAAGCATGCAATCGATCACAGTGTTTCAATGTCAGTTTGAAAATCGCTACGCCCATTACTTACGAACTAAGATAAGAATTTGATCTACTGAAAATGCTGGTTGTAAGATTAATTTTAGTATTCAGTAACTCATTCACCTCACTCTCGAAATACCGTTTAACAAAATATCGAGTTATTAAACAATTATAGCGGTATGATCCTCAAATTAAGGTTATGGTACCTCCATGCTTAGCCTAGTCTGAGTTTGGCTCTAAATTCGATGTGGAATTCTAAATGGTGTCTTTTTTCAGTATTGATATGAGCATTAAAACATGGTGACCTATATATTATCTATAGCTATTAAATATAAAAATGGACGTAGTCATCTAGCTTCTACGCGGTGAATGTAAATACTGGGCGCAATTAATCCACAACCTATGACCTGTAACTGTTTATTCATTTTGCCGGAGGTGGAAACTTTTCGTCACATATTCAAGTCGAACTTAAGCTAGTTTCACTATGCAGATTTTGTGTGATTTTTTATCATAATCCTGTATTTATCATTATGTATTCACAATGCATGCTGGTATGTAATCAAATGCAGTTGGTGCATGCTAATTATTGGTTTACACTTGTAAACTGAGTTTCATTTATATCAAATGTCTACCATTTAAAAAAAAGATTGATTACGACAAAGTATACCAGTGCGTCATAATTTAGAATTATTTTTTTTACCCATACAATTTACACTTTGGAGTAAATTACACATTGGTATTCTTTGTTTCTGAAGAAAGCAACACAGCAAAATTGATTTACGAAGTTATTCTATTGACAACTACATACCGTATATAATATTTGATTTTGTAAAGTAATGACATCTTTGTTATAATTTAGATGGAAACCAAAAATAGATAAAATAAATGAAGTATTCTTAATTGGTAAGTGGTTCATTGCATAAAGTTCACTTATCATTGATTAAAACGTTGATAACTTTGGGTTTTACAATAAAAAACACTAAACGAAATAAAATAAATCCACTAAACACACTGATGGTAAACTCCACTAAGCACTTGAACGGGACATAATTGTTGCAACAGAAGAAGTCATCTTGGATAAATTACTTTCGCAACAAACACCGTAAGGTGTCATAATAATTAATCTTAAATGCAAAATATACATATTCATAATTATTCTTCCCCCTTTTTGATCACGCAGATATTATAATGGAATCATCGAGAAGACGAAAAACGGTGCAGTTACAAAATTTACAAATCGCTGGTAGGATGACTATGAAAATTAATCCTTGAAAAATTACCTAAACTAACTGAATTCTTACTAATTTTCAAATCAGATCTAAACAAACGCATTAACATATTTGCCTATGATTTGTATTTTATCATTTGGAACAAAGTGACTGCTCCGTAATTGACATCACGTCAATACCTACGAATAATCTTACTTTGAAATTAACAAGGTATGATGAGGAGAGAGTCTCTATGCATGAGTAGCATGTAGTGTGTTTTGATGTTGTGCATATTTAATTTCATAACTTTGCAAAAAAAAACTAATGCTTTAATTTGAAATGTTCTTTATAAAAGAACTTACAAACTTAACAAAAGAGTCTATTGTATAGACTCATTTTGAG
>JZLH01S0142382.1:2539-19806 GCA_001188425.1 Eucidaris tribuloides | reverse complement strand
GATCCGGGTCAAGAACCAGGACAAGGTGAAGAAGGCAATAGTGATCAACTACCAAACACAAAATCCAAAAGCGGTAGTTTAGTAACGATTCTAGGGGCACTTTTAGGCATTTTTGGAATATTTGGACTCGGAGGCGTACTAATGATGTTTTTCGGTCGAAAACGAGAGGGAGGACAAGAGAGTGTTCGCCTGAGGAGACCTTCGTTCAGGTAAGTTTGAATTGCATCCATGTCGCACTAAACATATTTTAACCTTGGACCTTTAACCTGAAATTGTACTCACTGCATGACGGTTATGACACATTAACAAACAATGGAAAATCCTTTTCTTATGTATTAGTCAATCTAAAACGTACGCGTATCTTCGCGGTATTTAGTTATACGCAAATTGAAATCGCAAACGCAGCTAATTTAACACTTTCATAAGTGGACAGTGGCGTAACTACGGGGGGGCACGGGGGGGGGGGGCAGCGTGCCCCCCAATCGGCCGGCAAAAAAAAAAAAAAAAAAACAAAGAAAAAAAGAAATGAAAAATAAAAGAAAGCTGGGCGAACCGGGTTAGACATTGTCTTAAATCACCTTTTTAGATAGATACTTATGAGACTACATGTAATCCTTATGTTAAGTAAACTTGTTTTTTTTATCTAAACTTATTGAAAACTGCGTATATAGGCCTATAGTTCTGTTCGTCTATTTAAAGTGGCCGCGTATCGTAACATACAATGTGAATGTTCGGGTCTCGTATTATAAATAATGACATGAAATAAAATGAATTATTTTAGCTTCAATACCGCTCGTTTCGCAGGGTTACCTCTATAACTTACTTCAAACCAGCGATAGCAAGAGCAATATTGCAAATAGCACTTATCAAAATCAAACAATTTTGTGTAGAAATTCCTCCTCCAAAATCCATCACCTGCGTGACATACCTTTTGCATGTGTGTTTTTTCTGCATTCCTCCGTACAAAATCAAACTGAGATCCCATAAAGCATAATTTCAAATCAGATAGAAGGGTTATATGAATAGAATAACAGGTCTTAGCCGCAGTACGTCAGTTGCGTATGCTCGCTCCCTCATTCTGAAAGGTACACTTTTTTTCAAAAGAACGTATAATCACAATATTTTTGAAAATTACTGTTGAATTTCATTAAAATGTTAATAGAGGGTCAAATATACTCTAAAAAACTGCTGAAACTCATGACTTCCAGGGCCTCCGCCACTGACCCCATTAACTATTACCATGTTTTCTGAAATAAATTTTATATGGAGTTCTATGATACAAAAAATATCCGTAGGAAGTGAAAACAAGATTGAAAGCGGGTGTTTTTTATATTATTTTTGACTGTTCATTTCACAAACAATAGTGTTATCACAAGGTCAAAATGAGGCACACAAATTGTTGGAACTCATGACCCCCCACAAATTATCACCATTTTAGAAGAAATAACCTATCAGTATTTAAGAATAAAAAAAGTTATAGCTTCGAAGTGGCCAAAAGGTTTGAAAGCGGGGGATTTTTTTAGCTGTAATTGGCTATCCATTTAACAGAAAAAAGGGGTTTGCAGAGAATCCAAAATGACCTTGTGAACCGTCTAAGAACCCGAGAACTTCAGGGCTCTGCCCTGACCCCCATCTGGGGATTCTAAGGCGGGCCCTGGACTCCACCCGTTAGAATGGTCAGCCCTATACCCAGCCCCTGTCGAAAATCCCTATTCTTCATTATGCACTCCTCCCCCTTGAAATTGATGGCTACGGGCCCGATAAAACATTTACACAATTCCATTTTGCTCACATTGCAGTTTTAAATTATTTCGATTTACTAAGAAAGAACACACACACAAATGCCAGTTTTCTTCTTGCACTTTTCAAAATTTCCAAACCGCTCGCTCGCTACGCTCGCTCGCGGAATGTTTTCTTAACTATTCATGACATACATGCAAACACATATTTTCTGTAAGAAATAAACATGAAAATGGCGATTTCTACCTGGCACAATTCCATTTTGTGCTCACATTGCAGTTTTAAATTATTCCGATTTACTTAGAACACACCACAAAAGGCGAGTCTTCTTTTTGGCACTTTCAAAATTTTCCAACCGCATCGCAATCGCGAAGTACGATTCTCAGTCTGCATTTATAACGGCGGAATTGATATTTATACACATTGATCTTCATCTCACGCATATATTCAGTCAGGACGACACCGAGTAGGAGGGTAATGTCAAAATTACTTAACAAAGTGTTTCTGAGAGTAAAAGAAACATAAGGCAACTGCTAGAAATATTGTTCAGTATATTGTTGCATACACCAGGATTGTCATCTGAATATGACCGATTCGATGCTCGAACAACGTACCTAGCTTCGCAAGAGCTTTTTAATATTTATAGTCAGCAAGAGACATTCTCTCAAGAGCCTTATATAAACATATATCATCGATCAACATGTGGCGATAATGTTCCCTTTAACTTAATCACTATAGGATCACTTCTATTACTTACAAAATTTTCCAAACCGCTGCGCTCGCTAACATAACTAAAACATACTGGGATTTCCAGCAGTAAATCGTCCCATCTTCTTTCAGCGAGGTTTATAAAATAAATGCCATCATTAGTCCAACCATTAAACATCAAATCACAACTCGGTATTATAGTATTCAGTCTGCTTCTCTTGCTCGCACATATAATAACATATGTTGATATATATGTGTATTTATTTGATGTATAAAAAGTTACCCAAAAAAATTGGTTAACTGGATACACCTTAACAAGAAAACCTTGACATTTGCAGTATATACTATATACGCTTGGGCGTACATGGCGCATTATAATTCATCATCTGAAAATAGCAATTTGGGTGAGCGACCTGGGTGGCCGCCCAATAGTTACGAGCACCGTACGCCACTGTAAGTGGATCACACAGTATGCAAACTGAAAACAAAAATAGCCCACTCACTACCGCCGTAAAAACACGGATACAAAATTGGTCAAGTCATAAGGTAATTTTGTAATTTTGGAGAAACTATATGATATTTTAGATAGTTCTTTATCGGGGCAAGAATAAAGAGAAACCAATGAACTACACAGTAAACCGCTCGAATTTAACAGAATTATAGCAAGCAGGTGGAGCTCTTCTATAGCTTTAAGGTTCGTCTTTACCAGCAGAAACATCACTAACGGATTACTGCAGTATGCAATGCATGTCATATTAACTATCTTATCTTGATTTTCAATATCCAATATCTGACGTTGCACATCATATAATCAATCATGTAAACACTCAAATAGAATTTGAAATATAATACATAAATGTCAAGATAACATCAAAAATACATCCACTGTGATTTGAAAAGGTAAAAATCATTCTTTCCTCCTTGTTCCTTCTTGGTCTCGTTTGTAACACAATATTTCCTGCGTATCAAAATCTTGTGACTTGGCATCAACAGCAGGTGATTAAATCTGGTTCCCCACTTTTTTTTAGAGAGGGAAAGGTATAGGCCTATACACAAAAAGTGCATTTCAGTGGGACCAGTTTCCCATTAAGCTCTTTGATATAGTTTGAAGTATTGATCATTTGACTGGACAAAGTTACTCACAACTCAGACACCATACGTCAGTGTCAACTTGAAAAATATTCGTGTTCATCTCCACAGATGAATTAAGCAAATTTCTGGGTAATTAAAACGGGAAATATTCCAAGCTAGTACAGAAGACACTGCTTACGATATACTTAGTTGAGTATTTCTTTCTTTCCATGTACAGATAATCGATATATCAGTGACCTTGTCTATTAGCGTATTGTTTCGAATCTGTTTTAGTCATTTCTGATAAGACTGTGCTAAATAAATCAACGCGCCGGCTGAACCAGGAGGGATTTCTATACTTAATACAAAATATTAAACGAGTTCAGTAAGATCTGAATAAAACTATTATATTTAAAAATAATTCATCGAGGTAAAACCGTAAAAGACAAATACAAAGATAACCCGCGAACGATTTTTGTCATCAATTGACGCAGCTTAATCACGTGAAGCTGCGTAGTCTGACAGTTTCACTAAATAAACACTCTCTAAACACTAATTGCTAAACACGCATTTTACAGTGTAATCCAAATAGTGGCAGTGAGTGTGTCCACATTAAACTCTGGAAGCCAGGGTGTGATGATGACCATGGGGGTCATTATTGTATTTATATCACGCAGGAATGCTAAAGTAGGTTAAACTGTGCCGGCTACCTCTTGCTTCGCAATTGCCAAAATGACAGTTTAATATCCGAGTGAGACCAACAATTAGGCCTACTCGGAAAGATTTGAATGAGGCATTTTCGTAATGTGAAGACGTGTTTCTGAATAACTTTTGTTTGAATAATTGTCGTAGGTCTCCGCATACATCAAAACTTAAAATCTGAAATGTAAATTCAATTTAATTTGAGTTCAAAATTGGTGATGGTCCCTTTGCCATACAATCGCTACAAAAACACGCCGCTCTACTCCTTGATACTGATTGGTATAGGGGCTATAGATACATCATTGTTGGGTAGTCAGGAGTCATGCACTTCCCAAAAATTGAAATATGCAAGACATTGTTCTTGGAACCTAAGGCACGTTGTTCAATGTTTATGTGCTATTACGAATCCCCCAATCAAGGGCGGGGATAAGAGTAAGGAGGGGTATAGGTCTTTACTCCCGGATCTATGGTCCTGGGCATATGGTCCCGGGTCTTTGGTCCGGGGTCTATGCCGGGCATGCCACTGACACCGGAGTGAAATCATTTTATTCGGATTTTATACAGGATAAGGATTGATGGCGCTGGGAAGGGCGAGTCAGCCAAGGCCAAAGTGGCTAGTCACGGCCCAGCAAGTAAGTGGGTCTAACCACCGATGATCGTGGCACCGCTTATACACAGCTAAAACCAGTCTAAAACGTTTAAATTTAACGGACGATTGATCATAGGATTGATTTGGGGTTTAACAATTCTGATCAGCTTGTTAGATCAGAATGAGTGATTTCGTCCCACAAGGGGATCAGAAATTCTGCAAACCTCAAAAGTATGACTCAACTCATTACGTTTGCAGTATCACCTGATAGAATCAACAATTTCAATATTTTTGAATTTCAGTAATTATCAATTGAATTTTTTTGACAGATGAAAACAAGAGGGTTGAAGAATAAAAGATACCTTGGTTAGACATGTCTGACGAAGTCAAAATTCCAGGAGAATTTGGTTGATTTAGAATTACATGTTTGTAGATTAAATAAAACGTTGCTGTATAGAAGAAGCGGTGTTACGACAAAATCAAATCCGCCATCGCTTTGTATCACCTATATCATATCCATCGGCTTCTGGCGCATGCCATAATCCATTTCGTTATCGTCGTCGTATTTTCCTCATCAAGGCTATACATTACTTCATGCCATTTTATAACCTTGACAACCAAATCTTGATAGACATTATTTATACATGAATGTTACAAATGTAGGAGTTTTAGAAGCATGGCCTTACCACGCGTCATCTATCCTTATCAAGTATGAATATCCGTGAATGTTATTTAATCACTTTTAATTTACATGTATTTTTTTTACTTTTTATAATGACTGTTTTAGTGAATGTTTATACCATAGGCGGTTTGCACAAATGCCCCCTCTTGTGTTTATACATGATCGTACACATTTCACTCACGCTTAATCATTCATAAATATTTGCGTGTGGAATGAAAGTATTTCATGCTTATTCAGTACTCATTAATGTTACATACAAATATATTTATGATATTGTGTCATTGTTATAAAGAAACATATGCATGTGATGTGTGAATAAATGCATGCAAAACAATGTGTCGTATAAAATGAAGAAATACTTCAAGTATTGAAGGAAGATGTTCCTAAAATTTTATGCTTGAATATAGCAGCATGCGATATATTTCAAATGGAGGTCCACCCCCGACATGGATAAGCAGTATAACCATCTTGAAAGAAACGCCGACTAGTGGGAGCACTTGGGACACTATGCAGTGTGTATAAAAAAGTAGACATTTAGAAAAAAAATAAACAAAAATTTAATGATCTTGAGATTATTTTTTATATGAATATTTTACCTTCGATCTAAGCTATCTGATGACACTGTTGGTATTGAAAGTATTTTACATATGAGTGAGCACAACCTCCTTTTGTCCAATCGGCCAAAAATGCATTTGCGCACAGAATTGTGTTCTTATAGTAAATGTTTAATGCCTCACAAACCGGTGCTGCAGAAGCTCTCAACCGATGTGCACAGGTATTGAATTCTCGGCATGATCAGAGAAGAGCTAATATCAATTCTGTGACAAGACAGACCAAAATGAAGCAATGATTCAGATACCCCATACCTAAAAAAGAAGAAAATGTCAGTTTTTGGGGTCAATTCACAGTTCATCTTGCATGACATTTTTCTTCTTTTTAGCGGGATGGGTCTCGATATCATTGGCCCTCTTGGTCTGCTCTTGTCACAGAAATTGATATTAGGCTCTTCTTCTCTGAGCATGCTGAGAATTCAATACTTGTGCACATCAGTTGAAATCTTCTGCAGCATAAACATTGACTATTAGAACACAATTCTGGCCCCAAATGCATTTTTGGCCAATAGAACAAAAGTGGGCTGTGCTCACTCATGCGTGAAAAACTTGCAATACCAATAGTGTCATCAGATAGCTTAGGTCAAGGTAACATATTCAAATAAAAAATAATCTCAAAATAAAGAGAGTTTTTATAAATATTTTTTTTGTGGTAAGTGTCTACTTTTTTTTTTAAACGCACTGTATACAATTTATTTTGCGAATATTTGCTTTTGGACGTATACGATTAGCGTACCATAAAGATACCTCATACGACACATATACAAGTATTTACAAGAACCAGCAGTGTTAAAAATTGCATTTTCTCAACTTTCATTCTTTCATTCTTCTTGTTTTTTTTGTTTGGTGTTAGGGGTATTCCTTATAAAATCCCGATTCCCAACTTATAGTAACATATTCATTATCGAAAGTTCACTCTTCAGTGTTCCATGTTAGAAAATAAATGTATCGATTTAAAAAGGAACAAATATGAAGAGGTGCTCACGACGCGCTGGGAAGCATAAGAAAGGCCTACTATATATGCACCATACCTTCTCATAAAGGATGTCTGCTCAGTCACATACATACGATGAGGAGAAAAAAAAATAGAAAACCAACATATGACTTAGTTTTCCGGTTTTTCATCTTGCGGTAAAGCATGGGAAAATGTTGATTATGAGCTGCAAGTTTCATACGCCCCCTTCTTGTAGTTCCCCAATCTGATTATAGAGTTTCCCGCTGCACAGAAGGAAGGTAGTCACCGAGTGTGACGGGATAGGATTAGGCGGCTTCCCTAACATAACTCACCACTCCCATCCTAGGGCTTTCGAAGCGGTGGCAACACCACGTTCGACTGGAAATTTGACGTACAACAGAAGAAAATAGAATTATGAGAAAGAAATGAAAAAGAAGTGAAACAGCTGAGTGAAAAAGAAAGAAGAAAGGGTAGAGAGAAAACACACACACACACACACACACACACACACACACACACACACACACACACACACACACACACACACACACACACACACACACACACACACACACACACACACACACACACACACACACACACACACACTGACGTACTTGACTTGTAGCAAGACGAGAAACATTTTTAGGTGATGGAACTATAACGTGAGTTTCACAGAATAATTCCTTTTAGCCGGGTAAGAATTTGTAGGTTATAATAAAATACCAATTGTTGAAAATACTCGATATATACCTCACAGATAAATGAACAAAAGAAAAAACATAAATGACAAGATCGAGACACAACGTTCCATTTTTAGAGGAAGTGTAAAAAAGTACAACTTAAAATGGGGATAATTACGATTGTTAAATACTGCATTGGCACTAATTTACGTAATAACAGTGAGAAAGTTGTTCCGAATCGACTAGATAAGATCATCGTATATCGGATGAATTTTATGAGTACATGACTTTTGATATGACTGGAATGCTTCTTACCAACCTCGAAATCAATTCGCAATGCCGCTGTGAACTCTTGTATTTTTTTTTATAATGTTCTGGTGCTACAGTGTAAGAAATTGACCCCCAAAGAAAACTAACGGTAAAATAGAAACAGCTGTGTTGTCAAAATTTTACACTATAATATTTTGACTAGGTAGATGGAATATGGAATATTAAATGCATCCCAATCGTTTCTTTGCATTTATTACAAAGGAATTAACTGAATAGATACCCTTTAGTTTAATAAACCTGAACAAATCACTGGCTCCTTAAAAAAATCGGTTAAGATTTGAAAAAAAATGCTGTAACGACATACTTTATCGCAACGACTATACCATTTACGGCAAAACGTGTTTGGTGTGCATCTGATTTAGAAACAAAAAGTAAGTCAAACAAGTAAATATAGCAATTCAAATGTCAGGACTTTGAAGATACGTGGAATATTAAGTTACCTCTTTATACAAAACCAAATTGTTATAATATTAGTATACAGTACACACACACACACACACACACACACACACACACACACACACACACACACACACACACACACACACACAAAACACACCACAGCACAGCACACAATACAAAGAACGTGACGTGCATTTTCATAGAAACAACGATGCAACGAATTATAATAATAGCCAATAATTTAACCAATATATACTGCCGCTTGCACGGTTAAGCGACGAGTGTGGCAGAGGTCCACTGGTGCGCTTGGTAAAATGTGTAATGTGTGTTCTTTTTCGTTACAGCCCAATTTGCACGTGTACAAACATACACATAATAGGTCTAGTCTCTCTCTCTCTCTCTCTCTCACACACCACACACACACACACACAACACACCACACACACACACACACACACACACACACACACACCACACAGCAGCACACACACAACAGCCATTGTCCCCGCAACTCATTATAATCGCTCTGAAACACGCTCTAATTTGTTCTATAAAGAAATTAACAATGATTACGTATATTTTTTTAAATCAAATGTTATCCTGCAATTGGGATATTCGCCAAATTTGATAAAATTTTCCCGAAAATATTCGCAGTCTGATAGTATATTTGTAATTGTGTGTTTAATGATGCTGATCGATCAAATACAAATGTAAATCTATGGATCTCCATTTCATGAACTGATTCACACGGTATCGAAACACCGGCTTTGCAAAATCCTTGCCAAGAAAGTGGTTGCGAGTTATTTTGAGATTTGGGTACATTTGCCAGATATTAGCCACAGACGTCCTGCTAAATTATATTCATTTTACCGGGTGACATAGGTATCGAAATAAAGTGGGGGATTTAAACTTTATTATTTTATACACTTCTCTCTCACCCACTCTCTTTGGGTAGGCATATGTGCACTGAATTGTGTGAATATAATCGCCAGCATCTCAAAATACAACTCGAATGACCAAACCTATTAGTTTCGTTTCGTTTTTTCGTATTGTAAAATATGATTACAATCGTTTCCTACATATAAACCACATCTTACACGTACGCTGTGATTATCTGAATATTCGTGATAGATTTGGGCGCGTAGATTTCAAGGTGTTAGTTTAAAGTAATTTAATGGGACACGTAAGACGAAACACACCTTGGCCTTATCGTTTTTGAATATTCATAAAATATATGAAAACATTTGATCCTATTTATTATGCCTCCATCATAGAGTTAACTAAATGTAATGACGTTAAATCACCACACCGTCTAAAACTGGGTTTATCAACTGAATTAGCTACAGTATTTTGACCTGTTTTAACATTTGAGAAATTGTTTTCCTCTCACAAAGCAGGAGAGAAAGAAGATGTAACCTCAAGGGAAGTTTACGTTAGTATGACCTCTCGTATAATCGTATAATACGCAAACCAAATTTTTCCTTACATATTGGTTTAATAGGTAAATTGAGACAGAATTACATTCAAATATTTGTCGCTCTTACTTTTTCTTTTTTTGACGGGCATGATTATTTCTTTGTTCGCACGAATTGAAACACAGTGCAAAATGTTTTATGCTTATTTAAATTAAATTAAATTAAATAATGATTAGTCATAAAATAATAAAATGAAAACCAGAGCCATAAATAGTGTCCTTTTTACTAAATATCAGTATGTTTACACATCTTCATAATCAGAACCTTACAAATTACATTTACTGGCGTTGTTAACGACAAATCGAAATGTGAATGTCTTAGTAAAATCGCAACGTTTTCTGAAGGAAATACGACATTGAAATGTTAAATAGAATTTAATGTCATGATAATTGAAATATCTAAATATAGGATTAGGACTCGTAGAAATTATGTCATTTTGTATATCTTCCCATTGCTTATCAATTCGTTGCATTCGGACTAACGTCACATGTAATTGCACAAATTCATATTACATTTCCTATTTCGGTGAGGTGGTTTGATATAAGGCCAACAAAACAAATCACAAGCAAATTGAATAGTGCATAAGGTAATCTCGAAAGATCGTACGTTCGAATGTACGGAAAGTCGTAATAAATGCAAAAATACATACGTAATTTTTAACGACGTTTCTGCCAAATTGTATTTCGCGATGTATCTGCTAAACTGTACTTCATAATATATACATCAGACTTGTTAATTCCCCATAACGTCAAAGAGGTTCATTTAAAGAAAACGTCAAATAATAAAGAATCATGAGCTACCCCCTCACAAAGCTAAAAAAAAAAGAATAGAGTGCAAGGGATTCATATACATTCCGTGTTCATAATACAGTGTCAATCTAACTCTAAGTTTTCATTAATTGAAAAAACAATACCCAAAGCAAGCACTTTTTACACAGCCACACGCGTTTGGAACAAAAAGACAAAACGAAAGTGATAGCGAAATGGTTCGATATATTCATGAGAGATAATTACGAACTCTATTTCGTCCCGCCAACGTTCTCGTCTTAATTGAGAAGTATACATGTTATTAGATTACCAACTTTATCACTATTTTAGAAGAAGTCACGCAAATTTCCTTGATTTGGTGGGTGTGATTCGATTAGATAATATCCACTCTGTCGAAACACATAAATTTAATGACATCTAGGTGCCAAATGTTTACATTCTGAAATACTTCATAAATTGGGGGTAATAAGTTTATCAGCCCTTGGGAATTATAGCACTGCGGTTTCAGCTATTTTCTTAAAATATGCCGACAAAAGATTATGAGAACTGGGAAAAATACGATAAAACTACGATAAAAACCATGAGCATGTTGGTAAATATCTATCACCACATTTTTGTGAACATCATTGATATCACACTTCAACTAATTTATGACCCAATAGCAGACAGTCAACGCAATATGCACAATTGTGTAAACCTGAGTGAGACATCGTTTAGGCCGTGATACAGGGTAATCGTTATAAACCTTCAACTTTAACCTTACCTTTACACCTTTACATGTGAAGAGAAAATTAGCCTGCCTCTTAAACAGTGAGCAACTAAAGTCAGCAAACTATTTATATAAGAGCTTTGGTGGCTGAACACTCACTTGAGCTAAAAGCAACAGCTTTTGGTGTTCCTGGAAAGGAATTAAGCCATCAAGTTTTGTATATAAGGACCCAACCTCTGGGGCCCTTTGGGGACAACATGTACAAGTTGAACAACTTTGCATCCCCTAGATGAAAGGATTATTCTTGCCAAGTTTGTTGAAAATCTGACCATGAGTTTGAAAGGAAATAAACAAATATGAATTCACACTCATGGCCTACAACCTGCCATCGCCTTAGGCACTCCCATGAACAAAGTTTAATCTTCACCTATAGATATCTACACAACATGTGACCTGGATTGAGAGAAGATGTTTGAAAATCGCATAGTTTTGGCCTTCGGAATCCCAGATCCTTGGCCCCAATAAGGACCCAATGTATCATTCAAACAACTTCTAATCCCCTTTCCCCTTGGATGATAACTCTCAAGTTCGGTCAGAATCCAATCCAGTATTTAAATGAAAACAATTAAAATGTAGGAAGAATACACATGACAAAAGAGGAGCGACGAACGACGCGGCAAAAAGAGATTGCAATCGCTCAGTTGAATCTTTAACTGTTGTGAGCTAAAAACAAAAAGAAATTGCATCTAAGGATTATTCTTGCCAAGTTTGATACAAATCTGCCCATGGGTTTCGAAGAAACTAAGATTGTGAATTTTTACTTAGGGTCTGTAATCTGGCAGTGTCATGAACAACTTTTACCCTTCACCTGTAGATATCTAGTTACCGATAAAACAATAATTATTACGTAGTACGTTTTGCAGGTTCTTCTAGGTTTTCAAATATTTTCCCATATTTGTCATGTGCTCTTTTCATATCTCCGATCCACGAAATAATTCGTGTACATATATGCTCCTGCATGAACTTACTGGACGCCTTTGTTGCACGACAAGTATTAGTTCATTTTCATGGTGTCCCGACATGTCACTCTCCCTTCGTTGAATGTACGAAATCCAAATCATCATTAGATATGAAATTTGTATAATTCATCATTGATTCCAAACTTGATTTTTTTTAATCTTTTGCTTTGTTTTGGTTAACAGAGACGCAGCTGGTCGCGAGTCGGAAGAATCGCACAAATCGTGGAAGTTTTCGATCTACCAATTCCGTTTGCAGTGATGACGGCGATTCCGGTATTGTGAAAGGCTCCCTCTCCGAACACTGCGTCGATGAAGCTACGAGTGTCACGTCGTCCATGTTTGAAAGCCCGCCCTCAACAATCGACAACTCTTCAGTCATAAGTGGTCAGTTCCCCGGTGGTCAGAAGTATGTTCCCGCCAAACCTGGCCCATACAGTTACACACACGTGTGCCTACAGGATTACCCGCGGCATCCCTACGATAACGGTGTTACCCCACCTCCGGGTCTGGTGAAATTCGACAAGAAACAAATATTGTACAAGACGGAAAAGGGTACGAGTGCTTTACAGATCATACCCACGAAAAATGTTACGCCCGGTAGAGCAGTCCCAGTGCACAAAGTTTTAGACGTCCCAAAACGCGACGTTGGAGTTGGCATGCCCAAGTCAAGAAGCACGGAGAAACTTTGTCCCGTCATTCTTGAACACAAAATAGAAATGGAGGAGTTCACGAAACCGAGAAGAGAACCTATTTATGAAACACTCGATAGCGATAGTGACTCAGCAGCATGCGATAGCGAAGGTACGTACGACAGAGAATACGATCGGCTCGATCATCGACAACCAGCGTGGTCGTCGCAGTTAGCTATCAACGAAAAGGTCGACACGGGTTCACAAACTCAAATAAACCACGTGACCACCTTACGGCGAATAGAGACAATGCAACGTCCGGTCTATCATATTCTGGAGCCCGACTCCGACGACGATGATTCCGACAGTGTCGCTATGTTTAAATTTTCAAACAATAACCAGCTGTCCGACAAGAGCTACTTGCTCGATTGTGAAAAGGGAGCCGTGCGATACTCCTCTACGCCGTTTCTGTCGAGTCCGATGGCCAAACTTTCAACATGGGAAAAGGACTTTGCAAAGCGATCACGCCAGTCTCAAATCCGTACCTCAAAAGTCAGTACACTTGGATAGTTGTTAGAGACTTTCCAGAAGAGGACGGAAGAAGCTTATGCAGGACGGATCGGTTTTTAAGCTCGGATGTCCGTGCTCGCCTCGCTGCTACCGGCGCAAGATCAGATGAAAACTCACTCGTTGCGCAAATGGTGGAGGTCCATTTCGAAAAGTCCCTATCTAATCGCACAAGGACGACGTGAACACCGTATGAAACGCGCACACATGTTATGAACAAATTATTGACATTGGCGCGAGAACGTGTTATTGGTCGGTTTTTAAGTGCAAAAGTGCATCTTGCCTTATGTGAAGATGTAAATTATTTTTATACGACGGCAGTGATGACTTGTACACATTATAGCAATACTGGAAAAAAAACAGTTAAGATGATTGGATATCCATTGAACAAGCAACTCTTTTGTTGATATTTTACTATTATATTTTGCATTCACAATAGTGTAGGTAATATATTTTCACTCCAGATATATCGTATTAAGTTCATGGGTAATGTTAACTTCCAGAAATTTTGGATTTTGCTACTTACCTAAACTGTCAGGAGAATAATACCTGTTAAAATTGCTGCTTGACCATGGACAGTTAGCTGAGAGTACGAACAGAACGGTTGTTTCAAACACATGGATGATCTTGGAATGTGATTTCATCAAAATAGAGGTAAATAAATGTATGATCTTGAAATGTGATTCCATCAAACTACAAGTATGACTATTTTCAAATGTGATTAGAAACAAAATAATAGGGTTTAAAATAAGAGTTTGCAGGAAAGGTAGTTAACTCCACAGTCCACATGAACAAAAACACATGTAAAGCAAGTGTATCCTGACCTGAAAGTCACGCATATCTAAAGGAATTTTTATAATTACACTATCACTTGGATCGATTCATTATAATTTAAGATGAGATGATATGTTATCTCAACTTAAAGATCTTAGTGTTTAAAGGTAGGCCCAGCGTACATGGGCCTCTACTACTTAAACATGATAAGGGGCCCCACAAATTTAAATCTTGCCCTAAAAAATACAATTTTCCTTCCCTGCTTATTTGAAAAGAATGTATATGAATAAAAATTATATAAAATGTGGATAGCTGCTGAAAAAAAATGTTCGTTATAAGTAATTACCCTGATACTGGAATTGTATTTAAATGATATCGATTTATGGAATAATACAACGCTTTGTAAATGCGGCAGTAAAATGATACTTTTGTGTATAAAGTAAGAGTAATGTCATGGTAATCTCCCCTCAAAAAAAGACGGCGGGCAGAAACTTACGCCTTGCGCTCTTCACTAAGATAAATCCTTATGTTGGTAAAAATGATTAATTGTGTAGAAACTGACCCGAAAAGTCATTACTGTTTTTACAAGATACCTATTTCATAACATTAAATTGCTCATAAGAAATGCATTAAAATCATATCATTATATCAAATACGTACAAAATATTTTACAGGGGAATAGTAAAATCACGGGCTTATCTCGTAATAGATTAACACACTAGTAAAAAGTTTAACCACATAGAGTACGGAAACTGAAATAACAGAACATGCACATATTAATACACTCTGTTCTTCATGGTGTTGGGCATGTGCTTTGGGTGGTGCTAATGACATGTGATCTTACCAAAAAATGGAGGTCAGTGATGGTACAAAGCAAAAAACAGGTCAACCAAATCAAACGACTGAATCAAACACAGATTTATGCGAATCCTGGCTCGGTTTGCCTTCCATAATCCTGGTGTGCAGGTGCACCCACTGATTGTTGTCTTGTAACCTGTTGTGCAATTATGTAAAATGGATGAAATGCTCAAGTGTTGTAAATAATATGTGATAACAAAATTATTAACAAGAAAACATTGCGTCTTTGGAAGTGGTTATTTTACTTGTTTGCGATGTACATGTTACAATTCTGTGATTGATTTACATATTCATGTTTAGTGAGCTAATGGGTGCTGTACGAGGTGTGACAAAAAGAAACGAAACTATGACAGCCACGCCCATGACGCAATGTCAATCGACCCCCACCCATGTCACTGTGTTGCCCATCATCTCATCAACATTTTGCTATGACATTGTTCACCTACCTCACAATGTGCCACTTCTTCGGGCTGTTGAGTGGCACGCCCCTGGTTCGTCCCGTCACGATACGAGAGGTAGCACAAACATGGAGCGAGGAATCAATCTGAAATTCCTGGGTCAGTTGACAGGGGCTGAACTGATATCTCGAGCTTCTCCAGGAGTCTCCTCGCTCCATGTTTATGCCACCTGGAAAATCATGACGGGGCGTGGGTGGGGCGTGCCACTTAGCGGCCCGAGGAAGGTGCACAGCGTGAGATTGGTGAACAATATTATAGCAGAATCTTGATGAGATGTTGGGCAACAGAGTGGCATGGGCGGTGGGTTGTTTGACATTGCATCATGGCTGTCACGGTCTCATCTTTTTTGTCACACCTCGTATACACTTTCGTGGGTGTTTCTGTGTGTATGTGAACATGTACGGATGCGAAAGAATGTACGATGTGCGTGTGTTAGATGGGATATTAATTGGTGTCGGTTGAATACAAAGGGTCAGTAGTAGTTCAAAAACTGATTGGCTCAAAATGTTAGATAAGGCAACACATGTCTGGTACATAAGACCAGTTTTATTATGTTGGAATTGATATAGGCATTTCCATAACAAAGCGGTATACCTTTCGAAAACACCTTATCTGATTTTTGTTTTCACAAAATAGTGCACTCTTAGTGAAATTAACTGTTTAAATCAACGTAGCAGTGATACTCTAATTTCTCTAAAATGTTTATACCAAAACTATTTTTCCCGCCCTTTACTGATCGTATGTAATGTGGATAGAGTGCCTCGGACCTTGCAAGTAATCCATTTGTTCAGTGGTCCACAGAAAGTAAATATACATTCTGAGATATAAATACTATGCAAAGGCCATCTCTTCTAAAACCAAGTTTGCTTTGGATAATTTAGTGTGTTTGAAATACACAGTGTAATGTTCAGGAGGGGTAGATAATTGCTGTTTCATAACGAGTGTGATATACTTCTTTTTATATCGTGACATAAGCTCTTTACCCTTTCAGAAGGCTATCCTAGATTTGGACGGTACAAACCGTATCATCCCTAATTACGTATAGCAGAATATTGTTACGTAATTTTCTCCAACACGTTTCTGTCACCCCGGCTACAAAATTAGGAAAGGAACATGAATTTCATAGAACTGATTCTGAAGTATTTCAATTAGATCTACAAGCCCTGCAAGAATTTCAGCCAATATACACAACGCCCACAACCACAGTTGTGCAAAGAGTGTGCAGAGGTTCCTCGGACGAGTTGGCTAAATGCTTAGGTGCGTCCCCTGGTTGCACCACTTGCACATGCACACAGACACACACACACTCACATACACATACAAACACACACACACACACGCACACGTCCGCACACCATCACACACACACACACACACACACACACACACACACACACACACACACACACACACACACACACACACACACACACACACACACACACACACACACACACACACACACACACGCACATACATACATACATACATACATACATGCACAAAACATACAAAATGAGGAACGGAACGTGAATTTC
>JZLH01S0142380.1:57443-70515 GCA_001188425.1 Eucidaris tribuloides | reverse complement strand
AAAAAAAAGGGGGCGAAGGGTGACGGAGCAACACTCGTATAAGGTCACTTGAGCCCCAGAATCCAGCAAACTTAAAATCTCTTTTAATTATTTACCACTCATGAAGAGCAACCTTTACGGTTAAATATATTGATCGTTCCCATTCTGTTTTGGACAGTATTTTTGTTTGTCTGTTTCACTGTGTATTTAGTTTTTGTTTAGTTTTTGGTTTTGTTCTGATTTCGGTTTCAGATTCATTTATAGCAGGGTAAACCTCCAGGTGGGCAAATAGCCACTGCCTGTATGCTATAGCGCATGTTTAAATGATAGAATAAACCCAATTACTTCCTAACGAAACAACTCAAGGGAAACTAAAAGCAGCTGCGGCCATGTCAGCTGATAGAACATGTTACCAAGTTACGTAAGAACCACGCGACATGACTGTATCATTCCGCTATAGACGCTACCTGTATGTCACTGCGTTGTAGCGGAATTGGTCTCGAGGAAATATTAATCAGAAGAAATAAGGTTACTCGGACTTGGAAGTGTTTCATTTTCAGCAAAATTAAAACTGATATATTGATTCTGACAAGTATCGAGCAAATCAACGTATTTTCCGCTTCTTAACAAATAGACGTTCATGTATCATGGCCTGCATGGCTATATCAAGACAGAAGCGATGAAATCGAATATTCATATAATTATTTAGTCTCTAACTGTACTCTAGTCACCAGTATTATTTTTCTTCTTTTCCCTTTCTCGGTCCTCCCATTTTCTAATTTACATTATTTCTATAAAAATGTTCAAGTGAAAAGTGATGTTGTTATGTATAAAACTTGAGAGCCAATCTGTAGTTTAATTCCATTTCGTAATCATTGTTAGACAAAATAAGAGTAGAGCCCAATCGACCAACAGACTAAATGAAAATGAGACTAAATAAATGACAAGACAAACTGGTGTGTAGACTAATTGACTAACTGCATTTAAACTTATTGACAAATATACAAAACGATAAATGGACGAAGTGGGAATAAACGAACTGAAAATTAGACCAACTGCACATATAAGACCAAATGAAATGTAGATCAAATGTCATGTAGACCAGATGAATGATATACGAAATGAAATTAGACCAACCGCATATAGACCAACTGGTATTAGACTAAACGGGAATTGGACAAACTGTAGACGAAGAATAGTATTAGAAAAAGAAATAGATGAAATAGCAGGTAGACCAAATGGTCATTAGACCTACTGGTTATTGTACCAAATCACCAGATTGTAACTAGACCAAATACAAATTGGACCAAGTGGATTTATTCCGAAATGTGTTAGTCAACGTGGATATTGGGACGAAGTGGTGTTAGTCCAAGTGGCAGTAAACGCTATATGGTTCATGGAAAGAGTCAAAGGTTAAAACGCCCGTCCGCTTGTTGTAGAAATTCACGAAGTTTACTTTACCGTGTCTACGTCTCCACGCTAACAGATGCCAATTACCTGGAGAGAAATATTTAAAAATTCGGGGGAAAAAAACGCATAATTGATCAATAAAGATTCGAAGATAATGACGCTAAAACTGAAATAACAGCTCAACATACACATACAGTACTATTGCGAGCCAGAAAACAACCAAGAATAATGTTTATATTGCAAAACTCCATATCGAAACAATAACTGCTTGCCGCTGGAGATGTTTCCTTCAACAAAACACTCCATCATGACACCAAAATCCCAGAACAAACTAAATTTATTCAGACTTGTGCCAGTTATATCCATCATTTGTGAAAATGATATCACAGCTCCATATGAATTGGGCACCCCCATACCGATCAGATGATATCTTCAAGCACAGTCAGTCTGCCAGACATAACAAAAACATACATTTCATACAAAATATACGCTACCCCTTTCGTTCCACAAACACACTGAAAATCAGCTTTTGGTTCAGTTATGAATTTTCGATCGTTTACCTCATCAATCATTCTCCTTGTTTGCCCCTGTTTATTCATTGTACCCCACTCCTTCTTCCTGTAACATCACCGTAATGTGTCTGTAACATTTTGTAGCGATTGCAGGGTCCATCGGAGACGGAGCAGGGCTTTTCCAAAAGGGGGGCCGTTGGGCAGGCTTTAGTCTGGTTTCCAGACGTAAGAACTTTTCCTATATACTGGAGAGATTACAATCATCAATTAAGTGTCTGGAACTAAGACTTGTGTGGCCTGTGGTGAGACGTCGTAAGAACTTATCCTATATACTAGAGAGATTACTATCATAAATTAACTGTCTTGAACTAAGACTAGTGTGGCCTGTGGTGAGGTCCCCTTCTTACATCGACTAAGCAGAGTGAAGGTGGAAAAAAGTCGGAGAGGGAGTGTAGTGTACTAGTACTCTGGGGATTAAAATAAAGTCGCATGGTCTGGAACCGAGACTAGGCAGGCTTAAGCTGAGAAGTAAAAAGAGAGGGGCATCTTTTAAAGTGATAGGCTAACATTGTGGAGCTTCAATTAAAAAAATTGTCAAATTTTGATATCTGAACTACATAGTAGTGTTCATATGGACAAATAAACACCCTAGAATATAAAAGTTTGGAAAGTCACACTGCCAATGGCAAGTAATGCATGGAAAAAACAATTAAAACTCGGGGCGAGTTTAAATAGCGTAGGTGTTACACGTAGTAAGTCTATGGGAGAAAATGGGCAGGTGAATCCGATCAACTTACGATTTTCACTTTTTTAAAGCACTAAATAATCATTTTGAAATACATGTACTATTTTTTCAGGGTGTCATTTTTAGACCTTATCAAAGACAATGGTAGCATGGGAAATCATGTAGCTCAGATTTTTTTAACAGTGGTAAATGTTAGCCAATACCTTTAACTGTCTTGAACTAAGACTAGTGTGGCCTGCGGTGAGGTCCCGTTCTTACATCGACTAGGCAGAGTGAAGGTGGAAAAAAAGTCGGAGAGGGAGTGTAGTGTACTAGTCTGGAACGGGGACTAGGCAGGCTTAAGCTGAGAAGTAAAAAGGGAGGGGCATCTTTTAACGCCCTTGTACCTCCCCTATAATATGCTGACAAAAAGGGGCGTGGTCGATTCAAGACCGACAAGCACGTGCGATTGCGAATACCAGTATCATTTTCATACATTATACAGTTTGTGTTTACATTGTTGACCTAATTTTAAAAAATGCATATGATAATCCCAACACACAACATTGTAAAAAAAAATGCAAATGTGGTAGTTCCTTACTCTTCTATATTTGACTCTGTGTGGTTTTTTTTCCTCTCTCGCTGTTGTTAAGTTTATTCCGTTTATATTTATAGTGCCTTTCTCCAGTCTCCAACTCTCCATATTTGGCTATTATCATATTTGTCGGATCTTTTTGCTGTATACTGTACAAGTTTTCTTTTATGTAGATTCCAACAGTTTGCTTGTACAATATCGATTATATATGATTAATTAATTTGTGAGTTTTTGTAAAAAAAATATGAAGTATTCCTTTAATATTCTGATATCATTATATGTATATTATATTGTTACAAATATCATTGTTTTGAGGGAAATATAAAAAAAAATGCAATCGAAACAAAATTGAAAAGGGAGGGTGTCTGCTGCTCACACCCCTATTCAAGATCCGCCACTTCCTATAAACATTGAATGAAAAATCAACGTACAACATTTGTCAACACACAAACTTGAGCCGACTATGTTTTAAATGTCACTGGTATAACAATTATTAATACACCATTAATCAATTGACTTGGTCGCTGTTTTGTAAGTCGGTTAAGCAGAATTATAAGTCTTGTAAATTCATTATGCTTCATCCGACGTCATTTTTGATTGATGAATTATTGTAGTATGATGAATACTCATTGAAAACTGATGATACCCACGAAACAACATTGTAGATCACTTTACTTTTCAGGTCTTCATTTTTCATACCACTTTTTATTCTCTCTGGGGAGTTATGACTCTGATGTACAGGAAATTTTGCCGAAGATTTCTTAGGCAGAGATGCGGGAATAAAAGCAGAAGACGTGATGCATTTTGTAGTTTACAT
Organism: Eucidaris tribuloides; assembly: GCA_001188425.1. NCBI lineage: Eukaryota > Metazoa > Echinodermata > Echinoidea > Cidaroida > Cidaridae > Eucidaris > Eucidaris tribuloides. The sequence continues at coordinate 66,478 of JZLH01S0142380.1, read as the reverse complement.
CATAGCTACTATTTTATTTTAACTCTAGATAAATTATTTAGATTGCTATCAAGGGTAGATTAATAGTATTTAATTAAATAAGTTTAGAATTCATGTTAAACAAATTGCATGCACGGATATATATTTATAAAGCAATCGGCAATACTTCCACAAGAAGGTGCGTACACACCACGCGAAAAAGAAATATACTTAAACCACCCACCTCCTTGCTTCAACCTCAACGGAAGTGGGCTTGTCAATATTAGTTCGAGGCCCTTTTTCACTTGACTGCCTTCACTGGAGGTATATTATGTACAATGATACAGAGACAACATAAGCAATAAAACATTTACGATGTCCTAAAAAAATCAATCCAAGTAAGGTTTGGCAAATCACCAAAAACACGTTTTTCCTTTGCAGGAATGAAAAAAAAAATGGTAAGTATTGTCATGATTACTGAGATAAGTAAATTCAAGATGTACCGGGATGTAGTCTAGCCATGAATGAATGCACTAAATATCCTTACACTGAGATTTACAGAAGATTTACAGATTTAAAATTCAATGTTAACCAAATTTAATTTCATCATGAATATTGCCTGATCATACCGATTTAATTGATTGGTAATTTATGTTAATCAAACGTATTGAAGGAGCATTCTCCTGTCTATCCCTTTAATCAAACTGCTAAAAAGATCATTCACGGTGGAACCTGGGGGTAAATTGAACTCTTTGTTGTGTGACTAAAGGATTTAATGGATGTTCCTGATCGCCATGTAATCACCCCACCTAAATAGAGTAAAATTCGCATTACTCAAAGTTTGCTAAAATGTCACTCTTTCAAATACAAACATATTATTCCTACTCCTTAAACTCTTTTTCAGTGAATAATGATACACGGAAATAATGATTTGAAAAATACATAAGGCTTTACTTGCATATTGTTCCTTTCCTTTTTATTCGAACACTTCGTTTGGAATGCATACGTTGAAAGTTTTATGAATAACCAACCGAGCCCCCGCATTCAAACGAGATTTTATTTGACATACGTATTCCATAAATCGAGCTTCAAACTTTGACCTTTGAAGAGCGTAAACACGAGAAATTTGAGTCTGTGCCTCAAATCAATTCATTTCTTCAGTATACAAAACAACAACAAGAGAATATACAGGAAGATAATGATTACATCCAATCAAATGAAAACAAACACATACATACAAACACACACACACACATACACATCATACACACACACTGACACACACATACACACATACAAACACACATACATACACACACACATACACACACACATATATATACACACACACATAATCAGATCACAGATCATTTCCTATCTTCGTTAGATATTGACATAATATTTACCTCTTTCATTCGTGCGTATCTCTGCCTTTATAAATTTCATATTATTATCAAATATAATAGTTTAATTGTGAAATTACTGATGTAATTCTTTTAACACTTTCATATTATATTTTGTTTAAACCACACCGCAAAAGCATCAACATGTTTTTAAAATATCATTCGAATTGTTTACCACGCTGAGTCTTGTGTCTAATTTCCCCATTTAGTGCATAAAAACACCTGTAATTTATTGCATTCATCTGCGAAATGACGATAATTATTCGGACGTAACGTGTCCTTCAAAAACCGCGCTAAATACGTGCACGTGGGTGAATTATGAAATCTGTAAAACATGTTTAATGCAGTGCAGGCCAACACGGGCGTTTAATTCGGAAAGACGTTGGGTTAGCGAGGGGTTGAGACGCGTTTTACACACGCTGGATTATCTCACAAGACATTCTCAACCGTCACTTGTCAAGATGCGAACTTATACAGGATGCTAACCAATTAGGCATAAACCGGCATCGGAGCCGGGGCGCTGAATCGCACCACTGCGGTGCATGCATGTGCGCGTGTATCCGATTCATATTTTAGGGCATCGTATTATCTTTTTTTTTTTTTAATTGAAGGTTTCTTTAAGTCAAAGTTTACTTGCACTTTTTAGCGATCTGATGTGGCTGAATGTTGTGTATAATGTAGACAATAATACTATCTTAAGATTTTCTTTTACATTAGCCTTAGGGGTTTGTGGTGTTACGATATACCTTGGAGTAATACTTAAATGTTGCAAAAGTACATCGGAAATCGGCTCCGATTAAGTTAACTTAATTCAAATAACCAGACGTGACAATGTGGATTTAATCGGGTAAACTTCGACCAGTAATGGTCAATTATCACGTTAATGTAGGTCGACACTTTATCGCCAAAACAAATCACTTAAGAATGCCCACATTTCAAACATAATTCCTCAAGCAGCCCTCGATCCCGCGTCTCAGTGCTCCCAGAGCATCTGAACGCCACTCCTTACAAGAAGACTTTGGCAAGACTAATGTCACCTACTCATTTCCGGAACTCATTTTCAAGTTGATGATTCTCTTTCTCCACACAAGATTCTTATTTATTTCTCTTTTATAAATAATGCGGCATCGCGCGACCAGCTATAGTGTAAGTCACAAAAATATAATAATTTACTTATAATTAGATTTATTGCAACTAGCCACATTGTCGCCATGCACTTGAATGTGGATATATCAGTATTTTAGTCTTTAAAACAAATTTGGTCTAAGGATGCTTTCCAGACAATTTTTGCGTTTATGTTTGCCCCTAGTCTAAGTTCTAAACTATTGTTGTTCATTTACAGACACCAATGTCAACCCCATGTCCTAATCACAATCCAGAAATTAGAGTGCAGAGAAAAACGAATTGCGAGTTTGCAGACACAGGTTTTACAGTAGTCTCAGTGTTCAGACACCTGCAGCTCTAAGATTCTAGACTAAAAACACACACAAAACCAGTCTACAAACTTAGACTAATTTATCGGTCTCTGGTGAACTGTCCCCAACTTTGCATAAAATGTCCGGCCTCAAAATCTTTTAAAAATATTCATTTTATGTCTACCGGAAATTAAGTGATGGACCTAAATACCGTATCTATGGCATTTTATTGTAAAAGAATACAGATATGCTCTTCCATTCAGATTGTCTATTATGCACAAAGAATACATTTCTATTTTCTAGATCGCTGTAAAGTGCTTTTTCATTTAGTGGTCGATGCAATTCTAAAACAGACAATGCGAGTTTGCGTTTGGGTGTAACAACGATACGTCCATAAAATTAGCGTTTCAATGCAGGTTTAAAGCCAGAGGCTAACAATGACCACATTTTAAAAAAAAATGAGCTACATAATCCCCCATGCTTTCAGTGTCTTTGATAAAATATAAAAATGAAGCCCTGAAAATTCTATTTCAAAATGATTATTTGTGCTTTAAAAAAGTGAAAATCTACAAGTACTCGGGTTGACCATGCCCATTTCCTCCCATAGATTTACTGTGTGTAGATCTGGACTATTTTATACTCTACCAGAGTGGAAATCGTTAATTCATCCACATCTTGCCAGTGGCAGCATAACTTTTCAAACTTGTTTTGTATTCTAAGGGCTTACATGAATTTGTCCATTTAAGCACTACTGTAGCTTAGATATTACAGTTTGACATTTTTTTTAATTGAAGCTCCACAATGTTAGCCTATATATTTTTTTTAACTTGATGCAATCGGTGAGGAATTTAAATGTCTTTACGGTCCTTATCCTGAACCCACCCCTCCCCCGACAAATGGTATGAAAGGTCGTACAAGATGGTCCAAGTTGATGAAATTAGAAAAAGGGGGAAACATACAGAACTGCAGCATACGTACAAGGGATTCTAACTCCGCCTGAAAAGGAAACATAAAATGTGGTCTTCCAAGTTTACTTCAGAAACAATTTTGGCTGAGAGTAAATGGAGAAAAGAGGGGTTTTTGGCCTAGGAGCATGTGGCTCCTTGCCCCCCCCCCGCCTTCCTTGAAACGCCACTGGATATACAGGTGCCTCTATTACCATGATTACAGATTTGAATCAGGACGTTGCCTATTTAAGAACAAAATATAGAATGAGGTATTCAAGGCGCCGAGTGAACAGTGGCGTAACAGCCGCGGGGGGCAGGGGGCAGACTGCACCTCTGAAGGATTTTCAGCAGGAAAACCAAACCATTGAAAATTATTAAAGGAGAGGACGCACATTTTGGACTGACTTACCGGGATTTTTTTGGCTGTGCCCCCCCCCCCCCATATAGCAAGCACATGTTACGCCGCTGCGAGTGAACATAAAGTAAACTTGAAATACCAATGTCAACAATATCCGTGTTTCGTTAGTATCCTGACAAACTTGATTTAAAGCCGAAAAATTTTATTGGAAAGCGACCTTCGCGACACTTATATCATCAGGGATCGCAAATATATTTGAATCGGATATGTTTTCTTCCCGGCCCTTATTTCCACTCATCCGAAAACTCTGCATTTAATTACATGAGAGGATATGTTCAACTACGGGGAAAGGGCGCCAAACGATAAGAAAAATGTGTGTTCTGTTATAATAACTTATATCTGTATATTTTCAAACCTGTTTCTTTCTAGTTTTGTTTTATGAATTAATCCCTTTTCTTTGTCAACGTGACACGTACAGGATAACGCTATTTTAAGCAAAGTTATGCAATGAGGGAATATTTGTCATCCAATAAATATGTTTATTGTACCTGAGTCTACAGGAGAAACATTATTATTTATGATGACAATACAATACAATACATGTTTCTTTATAGTTTGTTTTATGAATTAATAAATCCATTTTCTTTGTCAACGTGACACCTACAGGAGTACACCATTTTAAGCAAAGTTATAAAATGAGGGAATATTAGTCATCCAATAGCTATGTTTATAGGAGAAAAAATTACATGTATCTATAATGCTAATACAAATGAAGATTTCACATTGCGTTTTATCGGCATGCTTGGGAAAGGGTGAAAAGTTTTTCAAAGTGTTATAAGTGTTCAAAACTATTCAAAACTAATGTTCTATATGGTTCCAATAAGATGAAAAGTGACTAAGTAAAGATCTGAGTGGTAAAAGCCGCCATTTCATAATGTATGATAAAATACTAAGACGTCATTTTGCCTTTTCTTGTTGTTGGTTTGTTTTAAGATTTAAAGTTTGTTCTGTTATTTTTTTTTTTTTTTGGTTTTGCTTAATTTGTATCTGTTGTTGTTATTGTGTTTACACAGCACAAGCTGGAAGATTCATCAAAGCTACAGTGGAACCATCTTAATCTATACACATTAATCATATTCCTAATTCTTCACACTAAGACCAATCTCCTTACATCATATCATGACACTTAAATGTATGTCTTAATCTAACCCCCTTTTCTCGTCCTAATCGTAATCCTAAATAGAAAGTTTGCTTAAAACCATAGGCTATAACAACGACCATAGTTTAAAAATTGTGAGCTACATAATTCTCCATGTTCTAAGTCCCATAATCATAAACGATGCTATGACCGCTTAGTCTACTTCGTCAATAAATTGTAAAAACGAATAATGAAGTGCCTCAAGGTAAACAGGCTTTTAGTGTCACATGTATGAATATTCGAACTCTTTTAAAGATTACATTGATGTTTTCCAAATGACAGATATGATTTGCTATAGCACTGAATTTCACAACCATACGATATAACGTCTATCCATAAGGAAGCTACACAAGGAACGAATGGTGTTTGGAATATACAAGACCAATGGTGCGATGGAAATTCGCATTGATTATTTTTCTTACAAGAATCAAATAAGATAGCAATATTCATGATGGTGGTGAAAAACTTGACTTCCTGTTTTGAACGTCACCATGGTAACGACAAAGAAAAATGTCACGATATTTGTACCTCGATACGCCTCACGTTTCCACGATAATTTAAAATGAAGAAAATTAGATCATCTCATACAACAGCTCTGTTCAATTTTAGCTGGTTATTAGAATTTCAATCGATATTGGGAAAATCATTACTGGGATCGTTTTACGGAGTCATCAATGAACTTGAGATTACATCACTTTAATTCCGCGATAACAAAAGGCAATTTGACACTTCGGTGATCGATTCTTGCTACAGATGTTGACCAGTAGTCCTTATATAAGTTCGGATTGGATACTTTAAAATAGACTTACACGTGTCCGATGAATATTATCTAATATGGATGTATAAATATTCTACAATAAGTATACGTGGGAGGTGGTTTCAATCATAAACTGGCATGCCGATAGAACGAGACATGTAATATGCGACATGTATGACACATGTTTGTGAAACCTTCATTTAAATGGCAACTACATCTCAAAGGGCTTGAGGAGGAATCGATATAAAGCCAGATGGTTTCGATACTTACATCAAGGATGAAGCCTTTAATAAATCGCTTCCGCGCGCAACTTAAATACACTTTCTGCAATAACACACATTCACAAGTACTTTTAACAGTCGCACACTCGACGCTATTATGGGCAGAAGGAGGTACTAATGTCTGTTCTCAGCAAATGTTATAGATCCACTGCGAGGGACTGATGATTTTCAACATGATCAGAGACCAATGAAAGGTGATGGAGTGACGTCCATGGACGCACTCCATTCACGAGTATCTTAATTAAGATTATTTCATAAACTTTTGGCCAACAACGTATAACATACAAGGCACAATGACAGCTGAATAAACGCGTGACATATTTGAAATCAAAATCTACCTACGATACCTCTTCGGACAAGCTATTTAAAATGTCCGAAAACGTGACCAATATAAGAGGCCTTGAGTATTCCTACAGCGTCAGTTTCCCTCGAGCCCATGCTCTAAAAATGAGATCGAAACGACCATGTTTAGACGACTTGTTGTCCAAATTTTTTTTCCATGTTACTGACGATTGTTTGGAGAAAAAAGTAGTAGATGGGCCTTCAAGTTGAGTAGTTTAACACCCCTTTGCTCCATGAAGCGGATAATCACAAGCCTTCAACCTTTCGGGCAAATGTTGGCCTTTAAAACAGGTACGCACGAACAACGCGTATGACGCTTTTCCTTGTTCAATGCGGACTTGAACTTTACCTGTGTCCAAGGGCAGTAGGTTTCGGAGGAGACGGGAGTCGGGGAAGTTAGGGTGACAAATTTAGCTCACATCACTTGACGGATAACATACGTTGACATCATCCATTTCCTCCCATAAATTCAAGGTAGGATACTCTACAACTTTTCTCTAGTCCGAGGCAAGTGTAGTTAAACATAGGATTAGGAAAAGTATTCATCTGAATCACATGAGCCCGAGAACAGCAGTTCCAGTTACAGTTTTAAGCATCCACTTAGAGGAGCGTGTCGCCGAATAATATAGAAATTTTTAATTAGGCTAATATAATCCAAATAATGAAACAAAATCAAATCTGTCGATGTTACAGATATAACTATAAAAATAGTAGACTTAATTCACCAAATGCGCTAATGCTCTGTTCTATGTTTCAATGGAGGTGTATACATTTTATGAGTGAATAAATGTTAATTCTAGGATCTTCCTCAGAACGTAAAGTGCGTGCAAGTATAATGATATATTATCCTCTCTCATCAATGCAGTAATATTTTGTTGTTTCAGTTTATGCCATAACTCGGGATGGGGCTATACATTGATCTGTAAATTGAAAAATTTGTATAGATTGGACAATTAATTGAATATTGGAAATCTAGAAAATAAAATGGCGATCCTTATGATTATTATTACCAATAGCACTACAATTCTGCAGTAAGAAGTACTATATAAGCACTTTGCCATGTTTGCTGGATTATCATTGTTTGATTTATCTACTATGGCTGTTATAATTTTAAAAAATAAACAAATAATTAAACGATAAAGTAATTCATAAATTAGTTAATTCGGTCAAAGTTTCCTCTGATTCATCCCTCAGTAAATGTTGTTCCTTTTATTCTAAACACGTGCAGATTAACAGCTACAGTTACTAATAACTAACGATGTGAAAATAAACTCTGGAAAATTGTTAGATTCAGTAAGGCTAACGGAAACATTTAACTTTCCATAGTGTATTCCACAATACTATGAAAAGATTTGACCTTTGAAAATTGTTGTGCTTCAATTCTTCGTACTCACAGAAACAAACATTGAAGTGACATTATACATGAGGCATACGGCAAAGCATAATGCTGTGTTATCTGTTCTATGCGGGATGTTGCAAATCAGAAATGTATCACCTTGGTGTCACCAAGGAGATAGTATTAACAAACCGTCGGTCGGTTGTCCAGCAGAAGGGCCCTAGCGTATGCTCCCGGCAGAAGGGCGTTAACACTAAATTGTCTCTAACTTGAAGACCATTGGCTTTTTCACGTGAAATCAAAGTAGTGTGATATTTTTAGATCCTTTTGCCAGTCTGTTAAGTGCAAATATCAAATAAGGCAATATTTCTCAAATTAGAGAAGATTTAGTGTTAAGGCCCTTCTGTCGGACAACCGATGTGCTACGCTATTTGTTCCCCGTGGGAAGTTGCAAATCAGAAGTGTATCAACTTGGTGTCACCACGGAGATGGAATCACGATGGTCGTTATAAACAAATGTTGTCCTTCAAGTTTTTTAATTGTACCGCGAAAAGTACCGACAAATGGGATGTCCGACTGCCTTTTATCTTCACCGAAAGTTTATTGTAGGAAACCAGCTGACATAGAACAACATCGTTAAATAAATGATAGAGAATTTGTTGCGCAAAACATTTTAGAACAACATCGTTAAACGAATGGTAGAGAATTTATTTCGCATAACGCTTTAAACACATGTTATGTTATTTTCAAGTTTACCTCATCGTACACAGTTTCGTGTGTATATCAAAATATTCTCACAAATTCTTTTACGGTTAATTCTGATTTTAAAGGACATATGGTCAGCCTGATTGGTCGCACTCTTCTCAGTGTAATTTAGACTTCTTCATTTTAGACCTAATCATGGATACTAGTAGCATGTAGCTCAGATTTCTTTAACTGGAAACAATAACCCGCTCATACAGTTATGTGATTCAATGTAATTTTTTCCTCGTTTTGACAGTTAAGTATGTACTTTTTGTGCATAAATTAAATAAAGAAAC
>JZLH01S0142380.1:44612-57418 GCA_001188425.1 Eucidaris tribuloides | reverse complement strand
ATATAAGCACTTTGCCATGTTTGCTGGATTATCATTGTTTGATTTATCTACTATGGCTGTTATAATTTAAAAAAATAAACAAGTAAATAAACGATAAAGTAATTCATAAATTACTTAAAGGCAAGGTTCACCCTGATATCAAGTTGGTTTTAATAAAAGCAGAACAATGAGAGAAACATATACATGAAAGTTTGGCGAAAATCCATCAAAGAATAACAGATTTGTGAGGTTTCAAAGTTTAAATTTTCTGACGTCACATGCGAGCAGCTCCCCATATGTTATGTGATATAAATTCCATAAAAGTGTCATTTTCTCAGAAATTCGAAAATGATTTTACCTGTGCATTCAATATATTATCAGAAACATTATTTCATGCATGATCCTATGAAAAAAATCATTCAGTTATCATAAACTATTTAAAAAATGGCAATTTATCGAATTTATATTACATGGCGTATTGGGAGCTGCTCGCATATGACGTCACAAATTTAAAACTTTGAAACCTCATAACTCCGTTATTCTTTGGTGGATTTTCGCCAAACTTTCATTAATATGTTTGTATCATTGTTCTGCTTTCATTAAAACCAACTTGATGTCAGGGTGAAATTCGGTGAAAGGTTCCATTGATTCATCCCTCAGTAAATGTTGTTCCTTTTATTCTAAATACGTGCAGATTAACAGCTACAGTTACTAATAACTAACGATGTGAAAAATAAACTCTGGAAAATGGTTAGATTCAGTAAGGCTAACGGAAACATAACATTTAACTTTCCATAGTGTATTCCACAATACTATGAAAAGATTTGACCTTTGAAAATTGTTGTGCTTCAATTCTTCGTACTCACAGAAACAAACATTGAAGTGACATTATACATGAGGCATACGGCAAAAGCATAATGCTGTGTTATCTGTCCCACGTGGGATGTTGCAAATCAGAAATGTATCACCTTGGTGTCACCACGGAGATAGTATTAACAAACCGTCGGTTGTCCAACAGAAGGATCCCAGCGTATGCTCCCGGCAGAAGGGCGTTAAAGATTGTGTCATTCATTTGCACATCAAAAAAACACCTAAATGAATGAAATCAGCTCAAATCATATCCAATCTGAAGATTAATATAAATAAACACCTCTCATAGAGACTTGGGGTAAAACATCGAGTTTTGGTGAAAATCTGGACGGTTAAACTTCATCCTTTTTCAAATTACTCAGAAGCAATTTCAAAAAAATCTGCGACGTCAAACGTGCACGTGCCGTTAGCCAAAGGTCGTGCGGAGGTTAGCCGTTTAACCAATCATCGCGCTCCGCTGGTCTTGCGACGATACACATAACCGCGACTCGCAGTTTGAGCATAATTGAAACTCACTGAAAGAACAACATTCTGGTAACATGTCGTTATTAGTTTTTCTCATAAAACAACAAATTCATGACGTATGGATCTCCAACTTTCAAGACACCGTTTGTAAGTACTAAACTACCGTTTGGTATTGATAATGAAGGGAAGTAATGGACTTGCACATCCCTGACACAATCTTTAACACTAAATTGTCTCTAACTTGAAGACCATTGGCCTTTTCACGTGAAATCAAAGTAATGTGATAATTTTAGATCCTTTTGTCAGTCTGTTAAGTGCAAATATCAAATAAGGCAATATTTCTCAAATTGAAGAAGATTTAGCGTTAAGGCCCTTCTGCCAGACAACCGATGTGCTATGCTATTTGTTCCACGTGGTGTTTGCAAATCAGAAGTGTATCAACTTGGTGTCACCACGGAGATGGAATCACGATGGTCGTTATCAACAAATGTTATCCTTCAAGTTTTTTAATTGTACCGTGAAAAGTAACGACAAATGGGATGTCCGACTGCCTTTTATGTTCCCCAAAAGTTTATAGTAGGAAACCAGCTGACATACAACAACATCGTTAAATAAATGTTAAAGAATTTGTTGCGCAAAACATTTTAGAACAACATCGTTAAACGATCAATGTTAGAGAATTCATTTCACGTAACATTTTACACACGTGTTTCGGTGTTTTCATGTTTCGTATACATTTTCGCGTATATCACAATATTCTAACAGATTCTTTTACGGTGAAACAGGGTGAGCCTGATTGGTCGCACTCTTCTCAATGTAATTTAGACTTCTTCATTTTAGACCTAATCATGGATACTAGTAGCATGTAGCTCAGATTTCTTTAACTGGAAACAATAACACCCTCATACATTATATGATTCAATGTAATTTTTTCCTCGTTTTGACAGTTAAGTATGTACTTTCTAATTAAATTAAATAAAGAAACAAAGTCGTGAAAGGCAGCAGATTATTGCAACGTATTTTAATCCTATTTTTTCTGGGGGTGGGGTGAGGCATTATATTGTTTATTCCATATGTGTCTATAGACTTTGTAAAAATATATATTCATACGTGTGCATGTGTGTGTGTGTGTGTGTGTGTGTGTGTGTGTGTGTGTGTGTGTGTGTGTGTGTGTGTGTGTGTGTGTGTGTGTGTGTGTGTGTGTGTGTGTGTGTGTGTGTGTGTGTGTGTGTGTGTGTGGTGTGTGTGTGTGTGTGTGTGTGTGTGTGTGTCGTGTGTCGTCGTGTGTGTGTGTGTGTGTGTGTGTGTGTGTGTGTGTGTGTGTGTGTGTGTGTGTGTGTGTGTGTGTGTGTGTGTGTGTGTGTGTGTGTGTGTGTGTGTGTGTGTGTGTGTGTGTGTGTGTGTGTGTGTGTGTGTGTGTGTGTGTGTGTGTGTGTGTGTGTGTGTGTGTGTGTGTGTGTGCGTGTGTTTATTCTGCTTGTATGTGATCACCGTGTTTTCCTGTGTTCTCTTGTTGTTTTGTATACTCAGGAATGAAATGAATTGAGGTACAGACTCGAGGTTTCTCAGGTTTACGCTCTTTAAAGATCAAAGAGTGAAGCTCGATTTATGGAATGTCAAATAAAATCTCTCTGAATCGTACTGCAAATAGAACGTATATGCATTCCAAACGATATCTCCGAATAAAATGGAAGGGAGTACAATAGAAGTAAAGTCGTATACCTTGTCTCCTTCAGGTAATTATTCCAGTGTATCATTCAAGAAAAACAGAGGAGGGCCAGTAGTAAAGAGGGTTATCGTTATTGATAAATTAATTTGTAGCTAAAGATACAACATGATAATGATTTTCAAATTGGATTCAGAAACACGCGTTACTCGTACGGCACACAATAAGCGTTACATGATAAAGGGAAATTGCCGGATTTTAAGAAGTCCTTATATTGGGATAAAAGTAGAATCAAATACACTGTTCAAGGATTCTGTTGTCTAATTTTCATGTTTAGTACTTTTTAAACTACATGTAACTTTTAAACTACATGTATTCATTGTGACAGGCGAAATTATTGTGTAGTTTTGTGAGGGATTTTTATCAGAGCACCAAATTAAATCACTACTGGCAAATAAATGCTTGAGTAACCAAATTCAAGACAAATCCTTCTAGCCCGGAGTGTACACTCCAGCCAGTGTATACATTGGTATATATTTCAACCCATTTGGTTCTTAACGCATGTTTTACTTCTCCCAATCATGCCAATGCTTCATCTACCAATAATTGTTATTCTAGCTGATAAATAACAGACAATCTATATTAAACTTAGTATTTGAAGGGCTTGCAAGCAAAAGGCGCTAAATCCACTTTTCGTGAAAAACCAGTTATTAGCCTCGGTACATTGGCTAACCTCTTGCCTAGGTCAAGAATAAATGTTGGCGCTAAATTGCACAGACAAAAACGAAATATTGTGTGTTTTAGGTTCATTTTCCAATAGGCGCGTGTACAAACTCCGGTGAAGAAATGAAACTCCAAACTAGTCAAAGTGGATTTATTGTCTTTTGCCTGGAAGCTCTTCATTTACTCTTTCTCTAGGTGCTGTTGTTAACAACAATTATTGACCACTCCCCTTCACTTCAAGAGATCACGTAAACTACATTATTTCCCTTTACGATAACAACGATTGAAGCAGTGGCCTTTTGTGAATGAATAGTTAACAGCAAACTAACGAAACTTTCAGCTGATATACTTTAACCAAATTTGTCCTTGATGTTCTAGATTTCACGTTGATACCACAAATAAATTTATTTTTAAAAAATTGTTCCAATTGTAGTAAGTCTACCGTAGACATGAATAAGAAATGGTCAATTTCTTGAACAGCTTTGTCATGAGCAAGAAAGTAATGTTATTACGATTTTCATCCGTTTAGGTTGGTATGAAATGATTTCTTTTCAGTCAAATTGTTTATGCTGGGTATTACGGGAGAAATATAATTATACGTTTCCTCTCGACCTTCATATACCGAATGTTTTCATTTAGACCCTTCACTGACAGCATCAAAACGTACACGTAAGCCTTAATAGACTATGGATGTTGGAAGAAAGGGGGCTAATGCCACACAGGATAAATTTGTTACAGCTAAATTCAAGGCTCAAGTAAAGTGAGATTGGGTAACAGTTACCTGGTTTCGATAGATAGTAATCGTTTCGTGTAATCACATTTAATAGTACGATTGGAGTTGAATGTTGAGGAAGAATCATAATACGCTTGATAGTAATATCACGGTACGTGCACGTGATAGAGATTACCTTAAAGGTCCAGTCACTAGAATTGCATCGGTACATGTGTCTTAGTTACATCATATTACCATTTTATGTGGACAGGCTAATTAACGTTTAAATCGTTAAGAAAAATCACACACTTATAGTTACTCTTATCCTCCTATTCTACCCAAGCAATATTCTTTCCAAATTTATATTCTTATCACTAATACCCTAATTGAAGATTTGAAGTTTGCTAAAATAGTAATAATAATGATAATAATAATAATGATAATAATAATAATAATAATAATAATAATAATAGAAGAAGAAGAAAAAAAGAAGACAAATATAATAGTAATATTTATTACAATAACAATAATAAATAAATAAATAAATATATATATAATTAACTAAAGAAATAAACATCATATCACATTTTTATGAACCATACATACCGTATCATATCATATCGTTTCTTATCACATCCTGTATGTAATTATCACACAATATCATTTTGTTCCATATATTTCCCATCGCATCATATCAGATCATATGATATCATATCATATCATGTCACATCATATCACATTCTGTATCATTATCACACAATACCATACTATTCCATATAACTACATCAGACCATATTTTTTTTCATATCATATCAAAATACATCAGACCAAATCATATATCATTTAAAATCAGACCATATGATATCATATCATATCATATCAGATCATGTTTCATATCATATCATATCGTATCATATCACATTATATCCTATCATATCACATCAGACATCATTATCGTATATCATATATTACATCAAATATCATATCATATCATATCACATCATATATAATATCATATTATATTTTAATTATCATATATAATATCATATCGTATTACTTCATAAGTATTGTCATATCATTATACAAGACACAAAAACTTACGAGAACATGTGCCGAATTCGTTCCTCTTCCATCCGTAGCAGCAATCTCTTCGGCTTCCATAGCGGCAGAACCCTTGGCGTCTGGACGAGTGGAAGGGTGATATCGCATTGTTTATTGGTCTAGAAAAGAGGCGCCTTGGTATCGTGGTGAATTCAGTGGATTTCTGGAAATAAAGAGATAAAGAGAGAGAGAGAGGAGAGAAAAGTGATTATACAAACTTATGTCATGATAAGTCTGGCAGTAGTAGCAGTGATATCAGTAGTAGATGTAGAAGTACTAGTAATAGTAATACATGTAGTAGAAGTACTTGTATTAGTACATGTAGTAGTTGTAGTGGTAGTAGTAGTCGTAGTAGTAGTAGAAGTAGTAGTACATGTATAGTAGTAATAGTGGTGGTTGTTGTTGTTGTTGTTGTTAGTATTATTGTCGTTGTTTTGTTTTTGTAGTTCTATTAGTAGTAGTAGACTGGTAGTAGTACATACATGTAAATTACATAGTGTTCTTGCCTTCATTAAGTGCGAGCTTAGAGTTCTAACGACAAAAATATACTACCGAAGTCGGTCATTGTTCGTTCACTTTTTTTTCGTTTCGTTCGTTTGTTCTGTTCTTTTTCGTTTCTGTTTTCTTTTCTTTTTCATATTTTCTCCTCCTCCTCCTCCTCCTCCTCCTCCTTCTCCTTTTTCTTCTTCTTGTTCTTGTTGTTGTTGTTCTTCTTCTCCTCCTCGTCATCTCCTTCCTCCTCATTCTTCTTCTTCCGTTTTTATGCGTGACTAACAGTGAATATACTACCGTTTTCCATTCACGAATTGACAAAGTTACGGTGAAGAAGATGTATATACTCTATAACATTGTAGTTCCGAGAACTTCCAATGCCAATGGCACTGGGACAAGAGACTTCCCAGTATATCTACACGTGCTACAGGTAATTAGGGCCACGCGGGAAACCCATCGGGTCTACACAGATGATCCAAAGTGCAACAGTCATCGAGGATTTGCGACTAATGTGAGTTGTTGGATGCCATCATCTGTCTCGTACATCAACTGATGAATGATTCAGAGCGGACAATGTATCACAATTTTCCCCCAATGATGGCGACCCCCTCCCACGTGCCTATCCATCCCCTGCCAATCCCGGTAGCCAACGCACGCTCGCCCCTCGTTTGATTGAGGCGAGGGGTATGTGACACTGGAAATTAGTATGCTAATGTTGAAAACAGCGCAGCATGGCTTCATTCATTAGGCGAACAGGAATGCAAACAAGCCCCATCATTAACCATCCTCAAACGCGTGGCCATCTCATTCCCAACATCATGAAGAAATTGACGCAGAAGCGACCATAACGTCGTCGCATGATTTCGGTGTCAGTACTGCTAAATTCAACATACGTTGGACTATATACGCAACAGAGCTCATATCGAAATCCTCGTATATTTTCGCATGTCTATAACTGAAATTGAAATTTAAAAAATACACGTAAGACCTAAAGATGATTTAATCACACATTTCAAACCGTTTATATTTTACTATTCCAATTCATTCAGTTTGAAACTTGAAAGCGAATCAGTTTTATAATATTTCCGTTGCAGCTGAACTTAGATAGGCTGTAAGACATGTAAGATGTAATAAGTGTGGTATCGTCAGCTTATAAGTGGCTTCAATGAAAGTTGCACTTGAAGAAGAAGAAAAGGGAGAAGAAGAAGAAGGAGGAGAAGGGGAAGAAGATGAAGAAGAAGAAGAAGAGAATGAAGAAGAAGAAGAAGAAGAAGAAGAAGAAGAAAAGGAAGAAGGAGGAGGAGAAGTAGGAGAAGTAGGAGAAGGAGGAGGAGGAAGAAGAAAAGCAGGAGGCGCAGGAAGAGGATATTGACATCTAAAATGAAAGTTGCACTTGAAGGAGAAGAAGAAGAAGAAGAAGAAGAAGAAGAAGAAGAAGAAGAAGAAGAAGAAGAAGAAGAAGAAGAATGAGCAAAAGAAGAAGAAGAAGAAGAAGAAGAAGAAGGAGAAAGAAGACTTTTTGACTTTTTAAAATAAACGCTTGATTCAAATAAATGCATCCGTGGTAAATGCGTGCATTATTTACAAACGAAAACAATACAAAATCAACATTTGGATTCTTCATAATGAAGTGCGCACAATGAAAGTTGCACTTGAAGAAGAAGAAAAGGGAGGAGAAGAGAAGAAGAAGAAGAAGAAGAAGAAGAAAAGAGAGATAGAAGAAGAGAAGCAGAAGAAGAAGAGAAGAGAAGAAGAAGAAGAAGAAGAAGAAGAAGAAGAAAGAAGGAGAAGAAAAAGAAGAAGAAGAAGAAGAACAAAGAAGAGAGGAGGAAGGAAGAAGGAGAAGGAGAAGAAAAAGAAAAGAAGGAGGAGAGAAGAAGAAGAAAAGAGGAGAAAAGATAGAAAGAAAGAAGGAGGAGGAGGAAGGAGGAGGAGGAGAAGAAGAAAGAAGAAGAAGACAAAGAAGAGAGAAAGAAAAAGTAGGAGAAGAAGGTCACTCTAATACGTCACTGGTCTGTAAGAACTTAGAAGGATAAGAATGTAATAAAGTGTGATAAGGTGCACGTTGTTAGATGAGGGTAAGCTGATTCAGCCAATTTTCATTGATGCAACTGCCATTGAGGATTGAGGGTAGACATGTTGCAAAAGGAAAATAAATGATTTAACTTTTGCTGTTTTAATATTGCATAGTGAAAAATATTAGCATCCCATTTTTATCTTTTGAATCAAAAGCGGGAGCTTCTTACAGCCAGCTCGACAGTAAACTTAAAAGACTAAATGACTACATGTACACTCTAAGGGGAAAAAATCACAAAAGATCATCAATTTTGTCACAATAAAGCCCGCGTTGTGGCTCATCAGAACCATTTTGACAGGTAGGAAATGGGTTCCTTTTGAAGCGGCACCACTTTGTCCTAACGATGCTGGACAAAAACGTTTCGTTGGTCACTCTGGTCAAAATGGTGTTTATTAGAACCAAAATATGTTCTACTGTTGTGACAAATATTGTTTCTCAAACCAACTTTTTTTCTTAGCAGTATATACTAGTGTGTAAAAATAGAGAATTTGTTAATTTAGTATTAATAACACAAAAAACCTCCAGATTTATACGCAGCATTCGAGTATAGTTGCAGTGTGAATAGTGAACATTTATGGTGAAAGTGTTTGAATAAGATATCCAATATTCAGTTTTAGTAATTCCATAGTTTACTTAAAATTTAGTGGTTCAGATTGTGCTACAATATCGTCCCCTGTACAAAAGTGAAACTGTACAGAAATCAATGGGGTGTATGGAGTGTGTGGTTTTCAGTCCTCACACAATAGAGATAGACAATGTCTGCCAGAGACTGGCACTTGGAGATTTGGTATGCAGTCTCTCACAAGACTACGTCCCAAGGAAGATAAATGCTTTATTAAATATTCTATAAGTAGCCTGGCGACTATAGACTCTTTCACTATCCACACCATTGTCTACTTCTATTGTGTAGGGACTGAACACAGCACTCTTACACACACCATTTGATTTCTGTACAGTTTCAATTTCGTACGGGGGTGGATATTGAGCAAAATCTGAACCTAAACTTTTAAATAAAGCATGAATTACATAAATCTGAACATTGATATGTTATTCGAAAACCACTTCCACGATAAATGTTCACTATTTCAGCTGCAAACTATACAGCCATGCAGTATAATCTGGTGTATATTTTTTGTGTTATTAATACTAAAATTGACAAATCTTTATTTTTAAACACCTAGTAAGTTGTTATTAGTGTCTTCTTGTTATGCCTTATTGTTGCTGTCTGGATGCATATGTAAAAATCCATATCATCTAAAGGCGCAAGGCAGAAACAAAGGGTACATGTATCTTCAAATCTGGTGATAACCCAAATTGCGCCGTTGATTGAAATGAAATACTTTGAATACTTTTAATTCAATCGATATGTTTGGCGAGAATATTTCTGCCTTCTTGCTGTTATGATTTATTCCAGGGAATAATGATAAGGACTGAGTTGATTTTCAATAACGTGTCATAAACATCTGATAATTGAGGCAAATCTCAGTTCCTGACACGACTGTAGCATGATAAACAGTGTGTAAATTTGGCGTTGGATTGTGGTAAACGGTGTTTCAAAAGGTGAGCCTATTATGTTTCTTGAATTACAAGTAATGAAACAACGCGATTACGCTTGTTCTCTACGTTCTATAGCTTGAAGTGGATTCAATGTTATTTCTAATTCTCGATAATCATCGCTGAAGCGAACTCTAGCGTCACACCATTTCCCTCAATAATCTTTCAAATCCCACGTGTCGAATCTCCGAGCTATTTTGGTAGAAACAAGGATAATTCGATCAGAAAGCAGATGCGAGTCCTGCTTGCGACAGGGCGGCACCAGGGTTAAAGATCTTAGGAGGGGCTAAAAACCTTCGGGAAATTTGGGCAAGCCCAATTTTTTAATAGTCAAATTAGCAAAAGCCAAACAGCATCCACAAGGGGGGGGGGAGCGGGGCAGGAGGCGACGACGACAAACAAAATTCATATTTTGTCCACAAAAAAAACACACCAATTAAAAGCCAAACAACATCCGAAGCATATTGTTGCCCGCCAACAATTTTTTTCTAGCCAAAGAACAGTACAAGGGGCGAAAATTTCTAAAAACGTAAAAATCGCCGTTAATTATTATTACTTTGAAAAAAAAAAAAAAATTAGGGGTGGCCACCCCACCCACCCCCCCCCCCCGTGGCGCCACCCCTGCTTGCGAAGGTGTTCTAACAATTTTGAAGCGACATCAACAGAAACAACGGGTACAGCGGCATAAAGGTGACTAAAATTTGTTGCCTTCCTTATCGTATCACGAAGACCCGAATGCGCCGCGAAGTAATGGAAATGACCAAAGATCATGCAGTGAGCAAGGGTTATGTCACATAAACTGACATAAACACTTATCAAGTCCGAAATCGCACTAACTCTGATCAATCATCCTATGCAGATGTTACATGTTGGATTGTTTGAACATTTTAACAATATCCAAAAGAAGTCTGCAATATTTAAAGAATTGATGTCAGGGATGTGCAAGTCCATTACTTCCCTTCATGTATCAATACCAAACAAACGGTAGTTTTATACTTACAGAATGGTGTGTTGAAAGTTTGAATCATACGTCATTAAATGTTGTTTTATGAGAAAAAACTAATAACGACAATGTTACCAGAAGTGTTCTTTCCGTAGTTTCAATTTTGCTCAAACTGCGAATCGGCGGTTTATGTGTAATCGTCGCAAGACCAGCGGAGCGCATTGATTTGGTTAAAACGGCTAACCTCCGCACGACCTATTGTGGCTAAGCGGCATGATAGGACAATTTTGGAACGGCACGTGCACGTTTGACGTCGCGGATTTTTGAAATTGCTTCTGAGTAATTTGATAAAAGGATGAAGTTTAACCGCCAGATTTTCACCAAAAAAACTCAATATTTTACCCAAGTCTCACTATTGAGAGGTGTTTAATTTTATATTAATCTTCACTGGATATGATTTCAGCTGGATTTCATTCATTGTTGTGTGTTTTTGACGTGGCAAATGATATGACACAATCTGTATAGTGGAATTACAGATCCCTGGTAGTGTGTGGTCATTTTCGAGACGGCGATGACAAGACGCTTGATCTGTTTTTCCGAGACCGGTAGACCTAAAGGAAGAAGGAACCAGCACGCACGCAGGCATACGTTTAAAGACAACTATATTAACACTGGGAAGACCCGTTTAAAAATGTCGAACTTTGCTATCTGACATATCTGACAGGTGTTTTGAATGGACAATAAACACCTAGAACACAAACGTTTGACATTTATGGCTGTCCGACTAGTAACATAATATTGTGCATATAGAAAGCAATTGGCAGCATTATATTTATATCGGACGAAATAGGAATTAATTCTGAACACCAGCAGTCTATGGAGAAAAGCTGGATGGTCTCTCAATGATTTTCACTTTTAAAGCACTTAATGATTGTTTTAACACGCAATTTTTTTCAGGGCTTCATTTTTAGACTGATAAAAGACACTAGTAGCATGGGGAATCATTGTAGCTCAGATTTTTAAACTGAAAACATTGTATAAGTGCCTTAAAAACAAAAATGAACATTGTGAGTATTGTGAAATAATGGGTAGTGGATGAAAAAGACAGTCTAAATAAGGGTACTGAGTGTGATACTTCACCCTTAGGCAAGGCCCTATTCAATAGTTAATTTGAAGTTTAGTAAGTCTTTGCCAAGTTTTATCTGGGATAAAACCTGCAGAAACAGCTATAGGGGAGGAACTTATCGATTCAATACAAGTGCATACATTACAGTGCGCGACTAACACACGTCGGTGGCATGTATCGGTCATGAATGGTCACTCCAGACCTGTGCACGTGCGATCGTGATTGGTTGGGCAAGGAACTCAAATTTTTTTCTAAACTTATGCCTGTTAGTTGCTGCTCTTCTCCCTTTAGTGTGAGACTGAGACTTGCACGCACCAAGACCGATAACTGTTTCTTCGAGACGATACCGAGACAAGACGTTGAGTTTCGAGACCGAAACTGTGTTTTCGAGAGCTGGGGGGGACCGTCCAAAAATTTGTCTGAGACCCGAGATTGAAACCATGAGACGCTCGAGATCAACAACCTTGGATCACAACACTGGACCGCTGGGCTGTACTCTGAAAAACTTAGTTTGGCAATCAAGGTATAAGAAGAAATGCCATTTCATCGTTGGTCTCGTGACTGCCTGTTTCATATACATCGCAAGTCTTTATCTACTTCCACATATCGCAGAAATGAATAGCCTTCCAACAATTCATAAAAACGATATTCCTAACAGGCTTCAATAGCAAGACACTGTAAAATAAATGGTCCGTCAGCCTACGAGGAGGATATAATATAAATCAATGCGGATGTACATTTTTATTGTGTACAGGTAAAAAGGAAACGCTGTTGTGTCGCGAGTGTCAAGTTTATTGCCACAAGGCAAAATCACTTGATTTCTTACCGTCAAACCAACGGATATTAGCAGAGCAGAACCTAAAACAGTTCAAGTTTAACTTGATTTTCCACCCCAGACCCTGCAAAAATGCAGTGCATTATTTTTTAACTTCGGCTTATAAATACGAGCAACATGTGAACATGACTACTACAGAGTCCATTGTGACAGTTTTCCAAAGAAACTTTGTAAAGACGTAGCGCTTGTCTGCAAAGGTATACGAGAGGCGCGCGCCGTAAGCGAAACATCCACAGGTTACTAATTTTTGTTCAAATTGACGA
>JZLH01S0142380.1:6184-17632 GCA_001188425.1 Eucidaris tribuloides | reverse complement strand
TTCATGCATGTAACGTCTGGTAGCCAAACTATTGATCTACAAGTTATGGTCGACAGAGTAATGTCTCCTTGAGAATGTCCGACATTTGCTCCGGCGACAATTGCTCCGACGATTATTTCATGCACTAACCCTGACCTCAACCCTAGCCTCAACCCTAACCCAAACACCAACCCTAACACTAACCCTATTCTGAACTGGAAACCCAATGACAAAATATGTAACCCTAACTCTTTGTCTTCTGAGATATTGTCACCGGAGCAAATGTCGGATCACCCTCCTTGGACAGAGAGCAGCATTTTCAAAATGGCGAACAACAATAGTGTGGATAGTACTCCCATGCGATCACGAACATATTTCTTTTTCCTGCACCCTTGGTATAAACCCATGCCTACGGTTAGAGGCATAATTGGCCTGGTAGTGGAAGCAATAATGATGTTTCCTCGTGTTTAACATGAATGTCATGTAAAACGATTCCTGGCTATACGCCAAATGCGTTTATATCAGGAGGTATCTGAGCGCACCTCACAAATTATCTGTTCGAGTCCCTTCCTGTCATACCTTACATTATGATATTATTAAAACGAGTTGGTAATGCCACTTGAATCACGTTTGATCGGTGTAGTTTTAGAGGTGCACACTTCAAAAAGGTTACATCCGATGGCATCCTAGCAAACTGAAAATGTGCACGGTTACAAAATGTGTGAACGTTTTAAAGATAAAGGCTAACATTATGGAACTTCAATTTAAAAAAAAAAAGGTCAGACTTTAATATCTGTGAGCTACACAATAGTGCTTACATGGACAAATAAACATCCTAGCGTACAAAAGTTCGGAATATTTTGGTGCCCCTGCAAAGGATAAACAATTAGTACTCCTCCCAAATATAAATTAGTCAGACCTGTAACAAAGTAGTCTACATGGGAGGAAATAGACAAGGTCAAGAGAAGGTCACACTGGATACTGTAGATTTTCACTCTTTCAAAGCACTAAATGATCACGTCGAAGAACATTTTTTTTTTCAGGGCTTCATTTTTAGACCTTATCAAAGACACTTAGTGCATGGAGGATTATGTAGCTCAGATATTTTAAACTATGGTCAATGTTAAACAGTGGCTTTAAGAAAACTGTCGTTATACGTAGGCCTATCGTGTTTCTGGACATAAACTGGGATACGTAGAGTTGTGGAAGGGCTTGGACTACTATAATAGTTGCTACACAAGACATCTCACAGCGTGTGTCTTGGCGTATACACGCCGACGCGTCGCGACGCCGCGGCGTGATTCAAACTATCATCCGGCGCTGATAGATGCTAAAACGTTTCTGTAATACCTTTTTGACGGATTTTCAATGCTTTTAAAAAGCATTTACATTATTTTCAAAACTTCTTTCAGGAGACTTTAAAGAGACCAGCAAAGAACTGTACATTCTTCAGTTACGCGATAAAACTTCCTAAGGGATGTGGAAACGGACATCGAAAATCGAAGCGAAACTGTTTAAACATTTTATGCTTGCAGCCCAGGCCCGATCAGGTTTTGTGACCCTGTGATGCATGCACCTCTTGACTGTTTGAAAACAATGCCTCGTCAACATAAATTTGTCGAAACTGCTCATTAATCAATTTATGGTCTACATTAATGATCATACATAGCAGACATTGGATAAAAATAACAAGTCTGCTTCCGTTCATTCTTTTACAAAAATCGTTTTAAACCAGGAGCTTCCTCGCTGGTTTTAACCAGCATGGAGGATCCTAAACATGGACGAACTTTTATGTATGAAACAGGAACCTATCAGACATTCGTCCTTGGTTAAGAAAGCCAATGTCTCAACCATCGAAGGACGATCATCGCCAAAGGAAGTAAACAACAATGGCGGGGGAAGCAGGTATGGATTCTATGAACTTGTCGGATTTTTGCAAAAGTTCAATTTTTCGGCGGCTGTTGCTGCGTTGCGTGACAAGACGAAGGGTGCGTCATGTCAGTCCCGGGATTTCACGTTTTCCCCTCTGCTCGAACATCAACATTTTCGAATGTCAATACCGTATTGTTGTTGTTTTTTTGGGGGGGGTGTATTTTATGAAACTGACTTCTTAGAAATCAGTTTTAAAAATGAATAATGGTAAAATTATAGGCAACTGTCTGCCCTACTTTGGCAAAAACATGCAAGTGATCCAAACAAAATGTACTTTCTTATAATTGAGAAATGTGTGTATGACATTTACATTGGCATCAACGCAATATCACGAATTTAGGACGAAAATATTTTTCAATAGAATGACTATTTCTTCTGATTTTTTTATAATTCAGTTTTAAACATGAATACGTTAAAATTATAGACAATTGTTCTGCCTTAATTTGGCAAAAACATGCAATTGAGAAAAAATGTCATTTCCTATTAATGAGAAATTTGTGTCTGACATTTGTATTAGCATCAATACAACGCGTTTGATTAAGATATCTTTCGATAGAATGACTATTTTCTTCTCCAAATTTTGCCCAAAGGTACAGTATCTTTAGGTTGTTTTAAACACATCAATAGCTCAAATTAGAGCGATTTGTCAATTGCTTTCTTTTGTCAAAGTAGGGCATTGGTTTATACGCGTGGCGTTATGAAATCGCGACACAATTTGGATCAGACCAATGATTTCTCAAAATGGCTGATCGCGTGCGAGGGGCGTGCGATGCAAGCCCCCGCTCACTTATCTGCTTATATAGAAGCGCAGAAAACAGATTGTACGTCAGTTCTGCAGAAACGAGCACCCTTTGACAAAAATGCATTCACCTGCGATAGATTATAGATAGATATGTGGTTTCCTATATGCCATCATCATCAAACATCGAAGCTGGCACGGCGCGCGCGTCCTTTTTTTTAGTCGGTGATGAAGATCACACATGTAATTGACAGGAAAATGTCGCATTGTACCTTAATAGAGAATGCAATCCGTTCTTTTGAGTTAATGTGCACGCAAGTTTCACCAAGCGGAAACAGCATTTCCGGAACGCTCACATTACTCACACATAACAACATACCAAATCCCCGAACATACCTCGCGATTATTATGTGTACTGTACAAAGACAAGAGTATTATACCATGATTACACTGTAGTGAGGCATGTTTCTTGCAAGGCGGCATCCCGTACGGATCTATTTCCTGGGGTAATATGGGTGGGGTGCAGTAGTTCTGGTTGCTAAGGAAGGATTAATCAAACTACCTGGCATGAAAGGATGACAAAAGTTCGCTGAATTGATAACATTGGGCAAGATGCAACGGTTCCCTTTGCACATAAGGCCTCTTGTGCGAATCCGAAAATTTGTTGTACAGGTTGAATGAATATCGTTCATTTTAACAAAACTTTCACAGATAAGCAACTCAACAAGACGTACTTTATATAAGGGATATTTAAAGACATAATCCATCATTTTCATTCGCAGTCCTAAGCTCCTGCAGTCTATTTGAAATGGTGAAATTTTGTTGGAAGTCAAGATCTTATAGATTTTTTTTCTCACTTTGGAAATACATGTATATCCAAGTCAAGTTTGTTAAAGCCACAGGCTAACAATGACCACAGTTTGAAAAAATGTGAGTTAAATAATTCCCCAAGCACTAAGTCAGGGCTCCACACTAACATTTTTTTCTGCTTGCCCTTTGGGCAAGTGAAATTATCAGTTTCAGATTTTTACTTGCCCAAATGAAAAATTTTCTTGCCCGCAAAATATACAATAATAAAAAACATTAACAATTATCTCTCACTAATTTTAATCTCTAATCTCTTTATATCATTGAAAGTTTAATATCTCAATTCTGAGGGTTGTAAAAGGTGAGATTTCTGATTCTGAAAAAATGATATGGAATTAGTATAAATTAGCTGAACAATTTCACACATATTTTATTCACTTTTGGTAAGATTTCGGACATGTTTTTTTCATTTGGGGATCAAAATTTTACTTGCCCAATCGGGCAAGTAAATTTATCCATTTTCAGTTTTTACTTGCCCGAAATTAAATTTTACTTGCCCCGGGCAAGCGGGCAAGTGCGAGTGTCGAGCCCTGACTAAGTGTCTTTGATAAGGTCTAAAATGCAAAGCCCTTACAAAATTGTATTTTAAAATGATGATTTAGTGCTTTAAAAAAAATAAAAAAATCTACAAGCACTCAAGTTGACCAGATTCACCTGCCCATTTTCTCCCATAGACTTACTGTGTGCAGATCTATAGGCTATTTCATCCTCCACCGAAGTTGAAATTGTTTATTCACGCATATCTTGCTAGCGGCAGTATAACTTTCCAAACCTTTGTTTTCTTTGTTTTATTTGTCCATGTGAACATTACTTTGTAGGTCAGATAGCAAAGTTTGACTTTTTTTTTAAATTGAAGGTCCACAATGTTAGCCTATCACTTTAACCCCCTGAATATCATAGTCTGACAATCGTACCTATTAAAGGTTTCACAACTTTCATCAAGATGCAATGATGTTAGAAAGTCAGCGGGAGCAAATAATCCCATGCCACAAAAAATAAACCCTCAACAGACAAGACAGCAAAATGAAGAAAAGCATGGGGATGATTGCGATTGTTCTTCAAGAGTTGTAAATTGCACACGACAAAAAGCCGACAAACGTCAAACGACATATTCTATAACTTTTTATCACATCTACATTTCTTTAACAAGTGAACTTTTATCGATGCAATGACTAAGACGTCAGTCAGCGAAAAATCCCTGCGCAGTTGACAAGTTAACTTCTCATAAACTCTTGAAATCTCCCCTTCAACTTCATCAACTTCACTGTCTTGCAGGCACTTCAATCATAAGCATCGCATATTTTCTCCATCCGTCGCTCTACTCCCTCGATCTGAAACCGCTCCGAAATTAAGAACGGAAATAAATCGTTGGCGACGAATACCGGTTACACACCACCCATCGCGTGCAAGGCAAACACGCGAGATTCTATGCTCAATCCCTATTACCATGATAACATTTTGCCGCCAGCATAGAATTCAATGGTATAATTTTGTTACATTCCATACTGGAATGAAATGCTGACGGTGATATGAAAGATCCTTTGGCAAATATTCATATTATCAAGGAGACCTTACACAACAGGATATTTCATAAGTAATAATGTATGTATGATAATTCAATGGACATGATAGAGGATATTTCATAAATCATCCATATTTTGAATCAATCCGCCCTTAGGTTAAGTAATAATGTATGCATGATAATTCAATAGACAAGATAGAGGATATTTCATAAATCATTTACTTCCATATTTTGAATCAAACCGCCCAAAGGACTTGGCGACACATACCATCTCAAAACTCCGCCCATTTTTGTTTTAATTCATATGAACCATGATGTTTTAATCATCGTTGGCATCCGTTCAAAACTGTTTTAGATGAAACGTTTTCATATGACATTTTCCGAGCGATTTGTAGCAATTCTATGCGACAAAGTATCCCACCTTGTGATCTAAGACATATATCAAAAAGAGGATACATTAATTAAGTTCCAAATCCGTTAAAGATATCGGGGAAAAGATCGGAAATAAGAATCCACTTAACCATTATCCATAAATGACAATTTCCAGACTTAAGTCCAACAGGTATCTATCAGTACAATACTTATCTTAAGGAATACTTAAGGAATATCCTCTGTAGACAGATAAAGTACAGACTCAACTTCCTCTGACATCACTGCGGTCCTGTCTTCGGAAAACGATTTTGAATCCAAAATGTCATCAAGTCAAAAGTAGTCAGAAGAGAAAAAATCATATTTTTACGTCCTGGAGGCAGTCTCGGAGCATGCCACGTGAAAGACCCACCCTTTATCGGGGAAATTATTAGAGGATAAGTCTAGAAAATTAATTTCCAAAACCGGTGGGGAGATTACCTGATAAGTCACGCTATCTGACCATTTCTCTCAAACGGCGGCGGCGCGTTCCTCTTGCAGAAAATGTAATTCGTGAATTGACTTCTCTCAAATAGCTGGATTGGACGAAGTCCTTTCTTTGGGATACTCTAAAGTCAAGTACACTGTTCAAAGATTCTGCAGTCTAAATTGCACTGTGAAACGTTTATGACTTTTTTAAACAACCACCATCAGTACTCACTGTGAAAGGCGAATGTGTTGTGTAAGTTTGTATAGTAGATTAATTTTATACTGGTAAATGGACGCTTGTTTCTCCACAAGTAACCAAATCAAAAAAAAAAATCCTTCCAGCCAGGAGATACATTCCATCTGGTGTATACATTGTATAGGTTTCATCATATTTGGGTTTTTCAGGCATTTTTAACAAATCGAGTGATAGCTGAACATTAAGGACACAAACTAAAATTGTGGAACTTCAATTAAAAATCTGACATATTCCAGCATACAAAAGTTTGGAAAGTTATGCTGCCACTGGCATGGTATGCATGAATAAACATTTACTGCTCCGGCTGAGTATAAATTAGTCAGACCTATAACACAGTAGTCTAAGGGAGGAAATAGACAAGGTCAGGAGAAGGTCACACTGGTTACTGTCGATTTTTACTCTTTTAAAACACTAATGATCACTTTGAAATACCTTTTTCTGGGTTTCACACATTCAGCATGGAGGATTATGTGGCTTAGATTTGTTTAAACTGTGGTCATTGTAAACTTCTGTCTTTATTAATGGTCAGCTGCATTGAAATTGAAATTGAACCCCACCCCATCCCTTCACCATCCCACCACCACCAAAAATGTTCTTTACAGAGGCGTCGATCCTGTTGGGGCAGGGGGCAGTCGCCACACCAATGAAAATATTGGGGGAGGGGCAAACATATCGATTCCCCCCCCCAATCATTTTGATAACTTGAAAAATTCATAATATGCAATGCAAGGATACGTGTATGTTTAAAACGCACTATAAAACCATTAAACTTAGCATAAAAATGCCATGAAATATATACAATTCTCAAATTTTCTGTAAAAAATTCGGTATTGCAATTTGGCGAAAAATTCTCACCTTTTTCACTTTTGCCCCCACCCCCCCCCCCCAATCCGAAATACGGATCGACGCCCCTGGTTCTTTACATTTTAGGTATAACTTTCGTCTTCCCGTGAATTAGTCATTCCATTGAATCGAGAATGCAGTACGATGGGTTGAGCTCCACCAGGGCTCAACAAATTGTAGTGGCGCTGTCACTGATCTAGCACCGCCATCAACTCGGATATATATGGTTTACAAATTTGAAATGTCAGCAACAGAACATGCTCAATTGGGCTGCGGGCTAGTATTATTCACGGATTAGGTTTGTAACGCTTCCTGTGCACATCCAAATGTCACCAAAAAGATTCTGAGAACTATCGTTGTTTTCATAAAACAAAGAAACATGAATCAGCTGAAAATGACATGTATAACAGAGGTAAACCATGGGTAAACAAGCAAACAAAGTTCTGGTAAGTCGCATTGCGTCCCTGGCGAGTAATGTAAATTGTAGAAGGAGAATTGTACTTGTTTATACAACGATGGTTCTATCATGTAAAGGCATAACATAATCATACACCGTCCTACATTTTTTTCGGAGACCTGTCGCTGTTTCCATTAAACAAAGAAACGTGAATCAGCTGAAAAGGACATGTACATGTATAACGATGGTAAACAAACAAGTTCTGGTAACTCGCATTGCGTCGCCGGTGAGCAAATTGAAGAAGGAGAATACTTGTTTACACCATGATTGTTCGATTTGGTATAAAGGCAGAGATCGATAGTAGCACTTGCCCGCTTGCCCAGGGCAAATAAATTTTGCTTCTGGAAAAGTGAAAAATTATGGAAATGGGAAGTACAGATTTTCAACTCTAAAATCAAGAAAGTATTAAAGATTTGTGTGGTTTTTTTTTTCAATTCATTTAAATTTGGTGTAAATTCCAATATGTAGAATCTGTAAAAAACACTTTCAACCAGGTAGGCATTATATTGTAAAGTAACACAATTAACAAGCACTTTATTTACTTGGGCAAGTAAAAATTTCGTTCGGGCAACCGTGAATGAAAACAAAAAGTTTGCTTGCCCATGCAGCCGAGCAACCAGCCAAAAAGTTAGTGTGGAGCCCTGGAAAAGGTAAAACATAGTCATACACAGTCCTATATTTTGGGGGGAGGAGGGGGCGTTGGCGTTGGCATAAGACGTAGAACTAGATGCCCAAGAATCCGCGACAAAGTCTTAACATAATTAAAGGATGTATGGAGGTGTTAGTCATCGTGAACGTGTTAATTAGAGGCGGCGTGCGGGGAAGTCTTCCATTCCATAATCCTGTATTAATTATGAAGAAAAAAAAACTGTTTACTCACGCTCTGTTTGTAGAAGTATTTTTCCCAGGTAATTATAGACGTCTCCTTTCGTGTTTCCTTTATCGATTAACTTTGTGGTATTCGATCTGACACATGTTGTGTCTATTACATGTTTTCACCCGGGATCGAACTATGATGACCAGGTAACTTTAGAATGAGTGCGACACATATATACTGAAGCTAATTTAAAGGGAAACATTCAATCAGTGGCGTAACAGGCGGGGGGCAGGGGGCAGACTGCCCCGTGAAAAAAAAATTGACGGGAATTTCCACCAAACTACCGGGGAAAATGAAAGGAAAGGACGCACATTTTGACCTCAGTTACCGGAAATTTTTTGGCTCATCCCCCCCCCCTCACGATAACAGGCACCTGTTACGCCAATGCATTCAATTTGGAAACTTGCGAATAATAATTTTAAAAAAATCCCTCTCGGAAAGATAACACCGAGTTAAACCGAACCATAACCATTGCACATATTTCGGGTAAATTGAGAATATATAATATTTACAACATTCGTTATGTATTCAGCTGTTGTATTCAGCTACATTATCCTACATATTATCCTACATATAAACTAAAGATTTAAAGTATAATGTAATACAAAATAACACACAGAATGTACACATCTCGTTTTACCAGCAGTAGCCTACGTGGTCTTTTCTTCCATTTAAACGATATCAAGATTATCTGCCACATTAATTTCGCACTGTATACTATAAAGTCATGTTTGTTACGTATACAATATATTAATCATTCACTCATGGCAAGCGGCTGATTCGAATCATATCAGATAACATAATCAACATCAATCTATTCAGCGGACACGTGCATTTAGGCTTGTAAAGTGAATTAAATGCTGTCGTTACACAACAGTTCAAATATAACGTTTTGCTTTATTAGTCTAGCATTCAAGTTCAACAAACCTCCGTTTGAACATGGAGCTACTGAGCTCTATGGATACGTACACGTAGTATCATAAATACACACCACTCCTGTTCCTTTCAAATTACATTCAGCCGCAAATAGGTACGGGATATCCGCTTAAATCTTTCCACATTTGGTGGACAGACAGAGGCGTATGTTTTAGCAAGGGGAGGAAGGGGATGGGGAGGAGCTCCTTACTTACTTTCGATAGATTTCAGGAGCAACGTCATCTGCGTAACAAGGCAACAATTTACTGTCTTCCTATACTCTGAAGACTGGGGAGTTCGATTGTGCTACCCCGGAGGTACGTTTTGGAGGAAGGGGGTTAACCCCTCAAATCACCCCCCACACACACAGCACACCAACGCAGAACAACACAGGCCAATTTCCCGAAGCGAGTCCCTTTATGACTGTCTCACTGCTAAAGGCTCTACCAGGGATGTATCCAGGATTTTTTTTTTCTGGGCAGGTTGTGATCATAATTGTTTGGATCTTTTCACGATTAAAATGTCAATTCTGGGTGGGTCATGGTCATATTTTTTTGCGACATTTTCACAATGAAATAAATACAAAGATGTAAAAAGGCCATCGAAAAAATGTCTTTGGAAAAAATGTGGACCTTTCGAAACTTTTGGGAGGTGGTGCAACCCTCTCGACCCCCCCCCCTCACCTACACTCATCCCTACTATGCCCCCTACAAATTTGCCTGACAAGTTACATCCCGTCGAGTAATACTCAAACACCCCTCGCTGGCTGGCAAATTGGTACACCTCTGTCATCCACTTATTGTATGTTATTTGGCGTACACCCGCTAATCACAGAAAAAGCGGGCGACGCCTGTGGGGCGAACTCTACTTTGACCCTGGAAAATCGAGGCGCGGTTAATTTTTTTTCCTTTGGACTACGAAAAGATCCCGCCAGACAATGAAATAAATAGAGCTTTGTCAGAAGACAAATTATGATGCAGTATGCATCATATTTTGCTGCGAGAATCTTCACGCGATGTTAAGATTCCTAAACTCGGGGCTAGATTTCAGCGCGAATATCGCTCTTTCGTCACGAGTACTATTTGTAGAAACTAGCGAATCGGCTGCAATGTAAATATATCCTCTTTTGGGGTAAAGAATGTGAGGAAGTTTGACAAAGAGTGACATTTTACATTCCAGCACGATTCGAGCAGCACCAACACGTTCTCCAGATGGCCGGGCATCCGGGCTCGGTTATCGAGCGATCTTGATACATTTTGAGCAGAGTTAATGTTTAGAAAAACGTTACCAGATTTACCGTTAGAGCTTTTAAATCCCCCTTAAAACGGGCAGGATCTTTCAGCGAGCTTAGCTACGAATTACCGACGATGAGAGATGTAAATCTGTCAATATCAGCAAGTCCGTCTGTCAAATTGATTGATTTTGATGAATTTTGTTACCATAATGGAGTATCCAGCAAACAAGAGTCAAAATATATTGTAAATAACGCATGGAATACACTTTTGATGATGTGAAAAATACAGATTTAACGTAACGGAATTCCATATGCAGCATAATATTACCCGGCACCCCTGTACAATGTAGCAGAATCAAAATGTAATATATTTCAGTAGATTGTTGGTACTTCGTAGACATCATGTTACATTAGTGTTAGTATGTGCTGGCACCGAGTTGATGGTAATTTCCAACAAAGTAATTCAATCGTTTTATTCATGTTGTATAAAATTTTACTCCCTTAGAGGCACCCATCATTACTAAGTGGGAAAATATGATCGTTTCAAGATATCAAGCTATTTGGAGAGTTTTCTGTAAGATTAAGATAATCACTGTGCAATTTGCATACTGCACAACAGCACAAACGCACAAAATATCACACAAGATAAAAAAAAAACAATCAATTAATTAAACTTACCTGCTCGCAGCGCCGGAGATGACGGCAATCACAATGCTGATGCATAACAGAAGATGCATGATTGAGTCTGTTTAGCAGTTTTCTGGGAGACTGGCGTTTCAATACAGCGTTCAAGAACAAAGCTCTTCTGTGTGTTGATTTATCCTCAAGTCAATAACACTCACAAGTGCATACCACCAATGAGGAACGCTCGGCTGTTGCGTCTTATCGAATCCGCCGTCCGTGCCTGGAGATGACGGCCGCCTCTTGAAAAGCAGAAGATGCCTTCTTTTAACTCAGTTGAAAAAAATCTACTCCAAAATTCAGTCCAAA
>JZLH01S0142369.1:20113-31517 GCA_001188425.1 Eucidaris tribuloides | reverse complement strand
GCAACATGTGAAGTATGGTCTTGTAATTTTGGCATACATGGGTATATATTGCAATATAAAACAAATTACGGAAACTTCAAAATAAATATTGTTGTATAGACATAAAAATATTATGCAGGTCTAAAACGTTACTTTCGCTCTCACATCTAAACACAACAAAAAAGTAACTACCCCCTTTTCAAATTACCATAACTTTCTATAACGAAATGAGTTTTAGCAAAACAATTTGGCAGTTTTTTTACACTCATTGACTAACCTCTGTGTAAAAAATTCGATTTATCATTCGAGCCATATATGAGTGATCATGCATTAAAGGCAAAATGCCACTTTTCAAAACTCACAGGAGTCATCTCTCATGCCAAAATAATGGAAAATAATGTCGTTTTTTTTTTTTTTTTGTCTTTATTCATAAAGGTGCTCACTCAACTATTACATGGTTACAACCTGTTGTGTTCGTACAACATGTGAAGATTTGGCTGACAAATATCGGATTTCATTTTTTTCTATGACTTAAAGATTGTGTCAGGGATGTGCAAGTCCTTCATTATCAATACCAAACGGTAGTTTAGTACTTACAAATGGTGTGTTGAAAGTCTGATATCCATACGTAATGAATTTGTTGTTTTATGAGAAAAACTAATAACGACATGTTACCAGAATGTTGTTCTTTCCGTGAGTTTCAGTTTTGCTCAAACTGCGAATCGCGGTTACTGTGTACCGTCGCAAGACCAGCGGAGCGCACTGATTGGTTAAACGGCTAACCCCCGCACGACCTTTGACTGACGGCTGATCGGACAATTTTGGAACGGCACGTGCACGTTTGACGTCGCGGATTTTTTGAAATTGCTTCTGAGTAATTTGAAAAAGGATGAAATTTAACCGTCCAGATTTTCACCGAAACTCAATATTTTACCCCAAGTCTCTATGAGAGGTGTTTATTTATATTAATCTTCACATTGGGTATGTTTTCAGCTGATTTCATTCATATAGATGTGTTTTGACGTGCAAATCAATGACACAATCTTTAATGGATTTTTCATTTTCAAAAGCAAGGATGGGAAATTTTTAAATTGAGCTCGCTGAAAAATAAAACATGCGAAAAGTGCCAGAGGAGGTCAAACGATAGAAGAGTAACGTAAAGAGCGAAAGAGCGCTTAATTATTCAACAGAAACAGAATTTGTCAAATCCTGCATCACAAATCCCCTAAAATGTCCTTTGTGACTTTTGAATAGTGACATTTTTGTCTTTAGTAAGTGCTCTCTCAAGCATGAGTTGACGTGTCAATCACATTTTCACACAGAAGTTAGTCAATTTGTGCAGAAACACCCTTGTCAATTTATTTTGCTCAAAACCGTTTCTTTAAAAAGTTAAGGTATTTTGAAAAAGGGGTAGTTACTTTTGTTGTAGTGTATAATATGGGGCCCTTTGCTGCCCTCTCTATTGACTGTTTAAAACATTGTTTACACTTTGAAGGCTCATTTTAAACAGTGTCCAAACTTTGATGTCTGGGCTACGTTAAAGTGCTATCCTTACAAAGTTATGCTGTATGCATAACTCGAAATTGTAGCATAGCAATCTTGGAGGAAAACTGTTCACTTTTTAAAGCACTATTTGATCATTTTGTTTTGAAGTTCGATTTTATTCAAGGCGACATTTTAGAAATTATGAGAGACACTAATAAAATCAAGGATAATGTGGCACAGATGTTTCAAACTATAAACATTGTCAAAGTATGATTTTAAGTATATTCGTGTGCAAGACTCCGAATCGTGGCAAGCGGGCGAGAAACAATCTAGCTATTGACCTGTTTATACATAGATCGTAGCATGTTGAGAGGTGTTGACAGGGCAAAACAGTCCTTGCTTAAAACAGAAGAGCGTCTTCCAGGAATCAGACATGTGAACGTGTATCATGTTTGCTTTTAAATGCCTCCAATAATCGAGAAGACAAAATTGCTATTTAAATCAAAATGAGATCATTGATCTCATTTTGACAATAGGACTATACATGTAATATAAAACGGTAGTTTATGCAATCGTGATTTATTAGCCAGCCAGGGGAGTATTAGATTCAAAGCGCACTCACAGCAGAGTGCGAAGATTTTAAAATTAAGGATTGTGATGTATAGGCTGGGTTGTGACAGGTATAATTTTTTACTAAGTCTCAATAATAACCACCCCCACCCCCCCCCCTCAAAAAAATATTAATAATAATCTAAATGACAGACAAGATGTATTGCAAGTTTGTAAGTGAGGTGATCTATGTTATTAACAAAAATTGCATTTCGTCTCACCCTGTGAATAGCCGTCGTTTAATGATGTGATAACATACTTTGATGTGAGGTGTCTGTGGTTTTTTTTTCATCACAATAACGTTCGACTAAATAAATCATAGCTGTAGCCATTTATAAAGTCTATAATGTTTTGATCAAGACGTTTCACGGAATAAATCATGTTCAGTTAGATTATCATGGGATATATTCCGTCTATCGTTAATGTTTCGACTGCAATAGTTTGCCACTTGGAATCAGACTCGCACCAGGAATCCATCACCAATTTATCGCTCGTATCTTTACGTCGTACAGCACACGGTAGGTCTTGATCCGTTATTTTTTCTTGTTTGTCGGGGCAATCTCTTTTGCACCCTTCCAGCAGCACAGCAAAATATCACTCATGCGTTTAGGTTATTCTTGAAGTGTCATGACTGTGAAATCTACAGCTCAGTAATTACCTTCTTCTCTCTTTCGGCTGATTCCCATAAACTTTAAAGGCAGGGGATCTCTTTTGCATGCCTAAAAATTAACATTGTGTAAATACAATGTCGTTTAGAAGAAAATTCCATCTTGGAACCTTTAGCAAAATATATACAGGAGCTAGAAACTCAGTTTTAGTGGAATTATAGTGACCGTTAGACTTAGATTTGAATTTTTTTCTCTCGAGAAAAAAAATCCTACCATAGAACGTTCATGTACACTAAACGGCTATTGTTTTTCTTTTGCATATTTCAAATTCTAGGTAATCACTGACCCCCAGATTTCACAGACATGCCCTTCATCAATAGCCTAAGAGCATGGATTATCTTTTCCTGGTCTGCGGGGATGTTTGCAAATGAGATCCACTGCCTTTAAGGGTCGCCACAGCGAAAGCAACTTCTCCTCCGCGATCTAGCGTGTGATATCTTCTCTGTCACACCAATCATCCTCGTATCCTCTCTTGCCACATCCATAAACCTACTTTTTGGCCTGTCTCGTTTCCTTTTTCTTGTGGCACCATTTCCAGCACATTTCTCCCTATTTATTTCTTCACCTCTCCCTTGGACATGTCCAAACCACCGCATTCTTCTTCCATTTGCTGTCCCTCTCACAAACTCATTCCTCATCCTGCCCCTTCTTGTCAAAGTCGCAATATCTTTAACTCTGACACATCAAACTCCTTTTCTTGCCATGATATGATAGGTACTGTCTGAAGCCCCCACACCATGGCTGGTATAACTACTGTCTTAACAGTCTTATAGATTTTCCCCTTTGTTGTGCCCGACACCCTTCTGTCAAACATCACTCCTGTCACTCTCGTCCACCCATTCCAACCTGCCTAGATTCTTTACTACACTGATCATTAATTACCTAGAATTCGAAAATGCATCAAACTGTAATTGTCAGACCATTATAGCTTCGTATAATAGCCTCCGTGTGAAGTTCACTGAACGAAGTAAGTTCATGCAGTAGTATCATTTAAGAAATCATAGATTGGCCTATTTAATGTGCATGAGACTTAAATATAGAATTTGTTATGTTCATTAATGACTATGGTGCCCGTCAGGTAGGGCACGTCATACAGTTCAGAGAAGACATACTTGGGTAAATAAGTTCGGCAAAGGGGCAAATTTTGTGCCTAAAAAGGGCATCTGGCCTCTGATCTAAATGCCCTCATGGAAAGCAAAATTAGCCCTCCCCTTTGTTTGCCCCACTACCCCTCCCCCCCCCCATTTCATTTACAGGCAAATAATGTCCCTTTTCTAACTGAAAATGTGTTTTCTTTTGGTTTGTACCCATACTGAGTGAAGTGAAACCTTTTTGTAATATACGCACTTTTTTGGTTGAAGATGATTTTATTTCATTGTTATCATTTATTCTCTGTATTTTTGCCCCTGAGGGGGCACGTCGTAGAGCAAAGAGAATACTCAAGGTGATGGGTACATTGTTCAACGAAGGGACATATTATGTGCCTAACAGGGCATTTGGTCTCTCATCGTGATGACCTCAGGGTCGGGGTGACAACAATTGGGCCCTCGCCATCTCTATATCTAATAACATGGCCCTATTTTTATCTGCTCTTCAAGCAACAAAAAAGTGTCTTTCGGGAGGGAACTTTATGACGCCTTTTCTTCACTTCTTCAATAAAGAAATTCGTTTCTAAAAGAGAAGAATGCCCATTTTCTGTAACAGAATTTTGAGTGACGTGGCTTGTATTAATGTGTGCTCATGAATGTACCCTCCCTACTCAAAAGTATTGCAACATACACTATAACGCATACATTTTGAGTTGAAGTGGTCTTTCTATGATGATAACCTAATGAAGTTTATGATTGGAAAATGCAAAATTATTTTTAAAAGAAATCAAAGAATATTCACTCTCCTTTCTTCTCCAAGGCGGAGAGATTATCAAATGCAGGCGCGCCCACGGCAGAGGG
This sequence comes from Eucidaris tribuloides, assembly GCA_001188425.1. Taxonomy (NCBI): domain Eukaryota; kingdom Metazoa; phylum Echinodermata; class Echinoidea; order Cidaroida; family Cidaridae; genus Eucidaris; species Eucidaris tribuloides. Next base: position 26,827 of record JZLH01S0142369.1, on the reverse strand, counting down.
GCGGAACATAGAATTTAACATTTATTTCGCCTCGCTGTAGGGGTGGGGTGTTAATTCACATTACCATAGTAATTCGGTTTCATATTTCCCGTGAAATGGTTTTGATCGTTTGGAAAGACTACCAACAAACAAAAGATGCCAATGCATTCCTTTGACGCGTCACGCTTTCTCATAAAGAAGACATCACCCCGCGTGGACGAAAGTGCCTCCTATGTTCTAAATACAGTGGTAACGAGGATAAGGCTATATAAAGATGATGGCCTTCTCTTCACATTATATCCAATGTACTAAATAGTCACATGACAGGATGTTTGCGATAATCAATCGCCTTTAGAATTGAGAAAGAATAAGAAATTACAACTTGAAGAGGTCTTTTCTGAAATATAGGGGCGTATCGTCCTTACCACTGTCTTGTGAAAATAGGAGGCGCTTTCGTCTTCTCTGGGCGATGTCTTCTTTCTGAGACCTCGTCATAGGAACACATTGGCATTTTTTGTTTGTGGGAAGTCTTTCCAAGCCATCAAAATCATTTAACGGGAAATATGATACCGAATTACGATGGTAGTGTGAATTAACACCCCACTACCATACAGAGAGGCGAAAAATGTTAAATTCTATGTTCCAACCCCTCTGCCGTGGGTGCGCCTGCATTTGATAATCTCTCCGCCCTGGAGAAAGAAGAATTTGTTATTTTCCAATTCTAAACTTTAGGACGTCATTATAGAAAGACCCCCTCAACTCAAGATTCATGCGTTATAGTGTACCCTCCCTACTCAAAAGTATTGCAACATGCACCATGACGTATGCATAATTTGAACATGCATTATGATCGACCCCTCTGGACATCAAATCATCCCTACCCCCGGGTGCGAGGACCTGTCTATGCCACTGGTGTTTGCTCAAGTTACATTACAACGCAAACGCACATCATTATCAAGCAGAAACACAATTTGACGGTGGAAATGTCTGCATGCGCAAAATGCCCCTTTTGGCTTGCCCCCCCCCCCCCGAAAACACGTTCCGCCTACCCCTGCCAGATCCTTTACTTTACTTTGCTAATAGGGATTTTAAATGGCATTTTCTTCTACACGTCAGTGCGTTTGCACAAAGTTAAGATGTAAGCATGCAAAAGAGATGCCCTGCCTTAAATGTTTGTACCGGTATAGTGTAACTACGATATCATTCCAGCATTGTCATGTTTTGTTTTGGGTTTTTTTTTTCAAATCTCGATATGGACAATACAATCCATTTTTTTTAACGGAAAATAAATAATACAACTAACATCCCAAATCTCTCGAAATCGAGAAAATACAAAGCAGGTATGAAACACTGATATCCGGGAATACAAATATAGGCCTAATTATTTCAATTCATGTGGTTCATTAGTCATTCAATTTTCTTTACCGGTGACTACTTAGCAATCAATTGTCCATATTTTTAAGTTTGCAAAGTGCACGCAGGACCGCTTTGTGTGTCTCCGTGCGTACTTGTGTGCGTGTGTGTGTGTGTGTGTGTGTGTGTGTGTGTGTGTGTGTGTGTGTGTGTGTGTGTGTGTGTGTGTGTGTGTGTGTGTGTGTGTGTGTGTGTGTGTGTGTGTGTGTGTGTGTGTGTGTGTGTGTGTGTGTGTGTGTGTGTGTGTGTGTGTGTGTGTGTGTGTGTGTGTGTGTGTGTGTGTGTGTGTGTGTGTGTGTGTGTGTGTGTGTGTGTGTGTGAATGCTCTAGCCAATGTCATCATGCATCACTAACCTCGATCACTTGAGACCAAATATGACTGAATGACTAATTACGTAGTCATATCCTGATATTATTTTTTCCTCGAAATATTGGTTTTTCGGTTTTTGGATTTAAATCTGGATTAGTGATTTTAACTCTCTCTGTACGTGCACAAGTCAATTTTAGTTCAACTCTTTCTTCTTTTCAATAACATTTTAAAAGGTTAATTTAAACCCGTCCCACTCCTATAGTGGAACATCGCGCGTCGCCTATACGGTACTTCCGTTACAGTATAACCCTACGCAACATGGCTGCACGAGACAGTTTGACTACAGTGAGGGTTAGTCCTCTGGTAGTGTCATGCAGAGGCGTCGATCCGTGGGGGGATGGGAGGCGGTCGCCCCATCAATGAAAATATTTGGGGGCAAACAGATCGAGTTGTCCCCCCCCCCCAATAATTTTGACAATTTGAAAAATTCATACTATGCAATGCAATTATTTGCTTTCAAAAGCATTGGAAAACATCATAAAACCATGACCAGACCACAAGCCGCAACACACAATGACGCTGAAAATACGTTCAGCCGCGCTTACCTCTTGACATTAAACAGTGGTACAATTAACGATTAATTGTAGGCCTACGTTGTATATTTTTCTATTCACCCGTCGACGTCCTGAGTGTGAGCAGAATTGGGTAAGTAGTAAATCCGTATATTTTGTGCAAACTTTGGCACATTTTCTTGTCTCTGTTTACTTTGGTGGCTCTGAAGAAATATTCAAACGCAAAGGATTGACGTAAATATATGCATAATTTGTCGTTTACGTCGAAGAAGCGCAAAAAAATTGACGTATACATACACTCCCGCTCATAATTATGGAATATTTTGTTGATACTTAAGTTTTTTCTCCTATATCGTCCAAAATTTTCAAGATAAGTGTTAATTTCATAAAAGCACGGTATGTGAAGCAATTTTGGATTTCATGAGATGACTAAAAGTAAAAACTAAAATACATTTAAGCGAAATAACAATTATACAGTGTTTATCAAAAAAAGTAAACACTTATTTAAAAAAAAATGTAAAAAAAGTCTCATGATTTGGAGATAATTTTTTCACATGAATACGTTACCTTGGATCTAAGCTATCTGATAACGCTGTTGGTTTTGAAAGTATTTCACGCATGAGTGAGCACAACCCACTTTTGTCCAATCAGTCAAAATGCATTTGCGCACAGAATTGTGTTCTTATAGTCAACGTTTAATGCCTCACAGATCGGTTCTGCAGAAGTTCTCAACTGATGTGCCCAAGTATTAAATTCTCAGCATGCTCAGAGAAAACCTAATATCATTTCTGTGACAAGAAAGACAAAATAAAGCAATGATTCAGATACACCATCGTAAAAAAGAAGAAAATGTCATTTTTTATGGTCAATTCACAGTTCATCTCGCAAACATGACATTTTCTTCTTTTTTAGTGGGGTGTATCTGAATCATTACTTTATTTTTGTTTTTCTTATGACAGAATTGATATAAGCTCTTCTCTGAGCATGCTGAGGATTCAATGCTTATGCACATCAGTTGAAATCTTCTGCATCATCGGCCTGCAAGGCATTAAACATTGACCATTAGAATGCAATTCTGTGCGCAAATGCATTTTTGGCCGATTGGACAAACGTGGGTTGTGCTCATCTATGCATGAAATACTTTCAAGACCAACAGTGTCATAAGATAGCTTAGGTCCAAGGTAACATATTCATATACAAAAAATAATCTCCAAATCATGAGAATTTTTGTAAATAAATGTTTTACTAAGTGTTTACTTTTTTGACACACACTGTATATTCATATTTTAAAAAAAATCCACCAAAAATCATGAAAAAATATTAAATTAAAGTAATTAAAAAAACAACACAGAAAACTGATAAATTTTGATCCAATATCATTTATCACTAAATTAACATCAGAATAGTGTCTTTTACAAGTCTAATAACGCGCCTAACAACCACGTGACTCAACAACAACAACAACCCCGCCATTTATTTCAAAATTCCTGAAATACTTAGATTATAATTGTTTCACCTGGGTCGAACAAATATTAATCCCAGACGTACCGTTCACGGAAAAATGGCAACTTCAAAAATGTCTTTAAGCATTCCATAATTATGAGCATGAGTGTATGAAAGATTTTTTTTTTATTTTACGTCGGAAACGTAAAAAATGACGCATACCTATGCAACAATGTTTTGTCTTTTTAGTGGAGGGGCCTATGTCATAAAAATGGTGATTTTATAAAGTTCATGTTAATTGTTGGTAACATGTATAAACGTATTCTACTGGGTCTGACGATTCAGAAAAACCATGTTGCCCCTTTTTAGATGACCTTTGGTGACCTTGACACAAGGTCAAAGTTTAAAGTGTTCAAACATCGTCCAAAGTATATCGACCTTGGTATCAACATGTGGCAAATTTCACAAGGAACAAGTATGGTGACATTTGTTTTGTTATCTGACCTTTCGTTTTTTGTTACTTGCAAAAAACCTAATTACAGACATTAATTTGCATAAGTTTGACTGTATTCAGACTAGTCCAATCTAGAGACCACGGAAGCATCTTTTGTATTTTTTTCGACGGATTCTAGTCAATTTAAGTTTGGTGAATCCAAATCTGATGAGTGCCAGACTCAAAATATTGAGCGTTTTTGTAGAAACACAAATATCAAAATGGCTGCTAAAACCCTTTAAAAGGCTCATAGTACTGTACGCATTTAAGTCATCGTTTTCAACATATAGAGTGTCAGAAATGCTCATTTTTTCTTCTTCCGACTTCCTTCTGATTTGAGGCAGCACCCTAAATTGATAAGATTCCATCAAAAAAAATAATACGTCCAAAATTTGATTTAAACATGCACTTTAATAGGGGCCAATATATCGGGTTTTATCAGGGTTTAGGCAGCCATTATGAATTTTGGCGTTTCTACGAAAACTCCCGAGGTTTTTTGTTCGGCACCCACCTGATTTGGAATCAGCACTGATAAATTGACTAGAATCCATCAAAAGTAAACATATACATTGAAAAAGATGACAGAAATTTGGACGGTTATGGGACTTTCGCAGACTTTTTAGTGGTTTCGGCAGCCATTTTGATTTTGTGCTGTTTTACAAAAACGTTGAAGGTTTCGCATCTGACATCAATCGGATTTGGAATAAGCACACTCAAATTTACTAGAATCCATCAATAAAACGTGTATACGTTGAAAATAATGACTGAAATGTGTACGCTAATGTGACCATAGGTCCTTGAATGTTGTGGCCGGGCCATTTTGAATTTTTGTGTTTTTCCAAAAAAGATCAATGTTTTGAGTCTGGCAAACATCAAATTTAAAATCAGCAGTTCAGCACCCTCAAATTTACTAGAATCCGTCCAAAAAAATACAAAAAAGGTTCCGTGGTCTCTAGACTAGTCTGAATACAAGCAAATTAATGCAAATTAATGTCTGTAATTAGGTTTTTTTGCAAATAACAAAAAAAAGGGGGGCATGCAAATAACAAAATAAATGTCACTTTTCTTGCTCAGTGTGAAATTTGCCACATTTTGATACTAAGGTTGACATACTTTGACCTTGTGTCCAGGTCACCAAAGGTCAACCAAAAAATGGCAAAATGTTTTTTCCTGAATCGTCAGACCAAGTAGAATACGTTAATTCATGTTGCCAATAATTAACATGAACTTCACACAATTTTACATTGGCCCCCTACTATTTACGTCGAAGACGTGGAAAAAAAATCGTCTGTACCTGTATATAATGACGATTGTTTAAACCAAATATGAACTGTACATTTTGCGGATTTTTTCTTTGTCTCTCGATCGCGAACAGCATTTTGTAACCAAATATTAACAACCTTTAATCTCTTTCAAAACACAGCTGTCCAGTGAAGGACAATATTGAACAGCGGTGACGATCACTGGATTAAGTTGATGTACTCCGTTGACACTCCATGTGTAGTATGTCCATGGTTTCAGAGAGGTATCAGTTATACATTTGCAAATTCGTCCTTTGTCTCGTTTGTAACAGCAGCAGTACTGTGCACATAACCAAAATATTACTCTTTGAAATCACGTGCACCTGTTCAGAATATCTAAAGTGCACTTCATTAAAAAAAATCGGTGATGATCATTGGGTCAAAGAAATTAACTCCCTTGTCAGCCCACGTGTGTCGGTATATGGGACAGAGGGCGTCCCCCCCCCCTCCCGAGATTTTAAGAATACCGGAAATCACGGGATTTCGCAATGTGACTCATCAAAATTATTTCACCACTCCCACCCCCCCCCCTCCGAGATTTTAGCGCTGCCTCTGAATAGATCAATGATGTATAATGTTAAACATCTAACAATGTTCCGTAATTATACTTGGACGAACAGATACTACAGTCAACCATGAAGGCCGTTTGTCTTTGCATCGTCGTCGTTGTGGTGGTCGCTTCCGTGGTCGCCATCGAGGAGGAGACCGACCTCTTCGAGATGATGGACAAACGGTTCCCCGGAGAAACCGACCTCGCCGAGGATTTGATCTACGGACGTGAACCCAGAGTCAAGAGAGCTGGTCGATATTTTTGTAAGTGTAATTCAATGAGTCAGTTCGTAATCTTTTTTTTTATTTATGTTTTTATTGATAAATCAACAACATACAAATCCTTTACATCAAATTTCACTATGTAGGTTACATAAACAAATCAAAGATAAATCATAATATATACAAAAGATTGAAGTGATCAGGAAAATAAAGAAAAAAATTAAAAAAAGAGAAAGCGGAGTACATGCACATCATTTCATTAAAACAATATCATACTATTACATGAGCAAGAACCCCCTAGAATGGAAACCAATCAGCAACATATTTTGACAAAGTTATTGATAAAAAATAATCGAAAAAAAGATCATGATGCAAAGCATTAAAACAAAAACCTAAGCAGGCTGGAAAAGGCAGAAGTGAGGGAGGAGACGA
>JZLH01S0142347.1:17895-28720 GCA_001188425.1 Eucidaris tribuloides | reverse complement strand
GTGTGTGTGTGTGTGTGTCTGTCTGTCTGTCTGTGTGCGCGCGTGTGTGTGTGTGCGTGTATGTGTGTCTGTGTAAATATCACCACCAACAACAGCAACAACAACTATCACAACAACAATAGCAACAACAACAATAATTGCAACAACAACTGAATAATAGCAAAATTAACAACAGCAGCAATTACAATAACCATAAAAACAGCAACAACAATAACAGCAATAATGATAACAACAACAATAATAAACAATAACAGCAATAACGATAACAACAACAATAATAAACAATAACAGCAATAACAAAAATAACAATACCAAATACAACAAAAACAGTATCATCATCATCATCTCATCATCGTCCCGTTCATCATTATCATCGTTATCACCATCATCCTCATTATCATCATTATCCGTATCTTATCATCATCATCATCATCATCATCATGTCATCATCGTCCCGTTCATCATTATCATCGTTATCACCATCATCCTCATTATCATCATTATCCGTATCTTATCATCATCATCATCATCATCATCATCTCATCATCGTCCCGTTCGTCATCATCGTTATCACCAATCATCATCAGTATCATCCTCATTATCATCATAATCATCACTATCTTGATCATCCTTATTATTATCATCATCATCAGTATCATTCTCATCATCACCATAATCATTATCTTGATCATCCTTGTTATCATCATCATCAGTATCATCATTATCATCATCATTATCTCATCATAATCATCATCTTGATCATCCTTATTATCATCATCAGTATTATCGTTATCATCATCTCATCATCGTCAATGTCCCGATCATTATCAGCATCGTTATCATAATTATCATCCTCATTATCATCATCATAATGATCATTATCTTGATCATCCTTATTATCATCATCATCAGTATCATCATTATCACCATTATCATAATCATTGTTATGTTGATCATCCTTATTATCAGTATCATCATCATCAGTATCATCATTATCACCATTATCATAATCATCGTTATGTTGATCATCCTTATTATCAGTATCATCATCATCAGTATCATCATTATCACCATTATAATCATCAGCATCCCGATCATCATCATTATCATCATCATCATCGTCATCATCATCATAATCATCTTGATCATCCTCATTATCAGTATCATAATCATCTTGATCATCCTCATTATCAGTATCATTATCATCTTTATCATCATCATTATAGAATTAAAAGAATTAAATTATAAAGATACAAAAGGAAAATGGAAGAAGAAAAAAACTCCCCCTCTGGCTCTAAGTACATTCATACCCCTTTCATATTGAGAGCCGAAGTGGAGTTACTCTGGAGTCCAGGAGGAGTTACTCCACTTCGGAGGGCAACATGAAAATTCTGGGATTATTTTCGGTCGCGGTTCAAAGTGGAGTACTCAACCCCTTCGAGAAGAGGGTTACAGGCGGAGTTACTCCGCACCGGAAGTGCAGTTCGGACTTAACTCGGTAATCTCGCGCGGTGTTACATTTCCTGTCCGCAACTTCACAGAGCGAGTTTAGTCGTTGAGAATTTAATTCCTGGGTTTGATTTTGTTTTGTAGGGTGTTCGAATCGTTTTGGTACGTTTCAAGATTTGTTTTTACTTAAGTTGTTCTTCTGATTTTTAACAAAAAGTATCCGAAATATGCCGAAATCAATACCTTAGGCTAACCATAGAACTTTTCTAACTCCAACACCAAGTTCGTGAACTCAGTGCCGTGAAACTGATGGTATTTGAGTCAATCCTCGTATTTTCAATCGTGTTTTTGTACTCGATCACAAAATCGTGTGGCAAGGGATCAACTACTAAAGCAGTCAAGTATGTAGGCCTATAGACCAATAAAGCGAATGATTTGCGATATTGAGCTAACTGTTCGGCGCCACATAATGGCGCGAATCGCATGTAAAGCCATGGAAACGACTGCGGATCACACGCTGCGGTGCTTGCCAATATGAAAGGGGGTGTAAAGTTGGTCCGCAGTACAAAAGCGGATTAAACTCAACCGGAGTTACTCCGGAGTAAATCACTTCGCCTTCACTATGAAAGGGGTATCAGTGAAATAATCCCCACGGCTGTGTTACAACGCACTGGGATTTCCATAGTGCGGGGACTATGAAACGAGTATATTATACTGTTTGAAAACAATCCCCACGGCGTGCAAAACGCACTAGGATTTCCATAGCGCGGGACTATCTCACGAGTATGTATACTGTTGAAATAATCCCCACCGCCGTGAAAGCGAGCACGCGATTCTCGTAGCGCGGGGACTGTTCACAGCGAGTATACTATACTGTTGGAAAAAATCCCCACCGGGTGTAAATACGTGCACGAATCCCATAGAGCGGGGACTATAACACGAGTATATTATAGAATCTAGCGAGTGCAACAGACCGTGAAAGTGCATCCGAACTAAAGTCAACTGAATCTCGGACTCGATTTCTGTGTAATTCTGATAGGTCCGATACAATTAGTCCCCACTAGAAACTACTGTAAGGTGTGGGGTATATCACGATTATGCCCAGTTTCGTACTATCTGAACTTCATAGTCCGTATCATCACTCCGCGCGCGCGCCACTTCAACGTTGTAACGAACACCGTGAATCAAAAGAAGGCCATTAAATTAAACACTGACGTTGGCAAGTCAAAAATGGTTGTATCCTTTATAATAAATAACGTAAATAACTGTTGTTAAGAACTCCGTGCTGAAAACCGCGTGCAGCTGCGTGTCAGGAAATTCGCCTGACAGCAACAGTTCAGTAAGTGAATTGTGACGTGAAAATTCACCGATGCCGGGGGCGCATTGAAATGTGCTGGTATAACCGGTCTGTCCTTTGTATGAGGGGACTGACGTAAAAAATGTTAAAAATAACCGTTAAATGAGAAGTCCGCGAAGAAACGGACAAGACCCCGTCGGTCTTAGGTTTGCAAAAAGTTTGAATTTGAGTTTTAAATTTGAATTCAACGTCTTGACTTAGTCTTACCGATGATTCGCCTGTACTGTAGACGGATCTACAAATGTATGTACAGTGAAATCTGGCTTCGCGCGACTTTTGTTTGTTTGATGAGCGCATGTGCCGTGCGCGCTAGTTCAAGCATTGATAATGATATCAACGTGGTGCAGGTGCGATTTCTGCCGTGCGCTGTGGATGACCGGCGAGGGTGTCCCGCATTTGTAGGGAGACGGTCCGGCTGCGATTGTCGAGCTAATACAGCATCTTTTGCTCTGGTCGGCAATAGCTCTATGGGTGCAATAGGGCTGCACCACACATACTACGTATGTGGTCCTGAGCAGAGCTGTACTACGGACCACATACGCCCAACACTGGAAAAAACAAAGTTTGCACTGTGTGGATTGAATGATCCAGTGCCGCCAAAACTGGACAGAATGTTGGGGTATTTCACGGTTTACCGGCAACCAATCAAAGAACAGGATTTTTGTGACAATTTGTGACTTTTTTTACTTCCATTGTCAACCAAAACTTCCTGGAATGTTATGAATATGCACGGTAACCCCCCCCCCCCCCCAAATCCCTTGGAAATCAAATTTTGCAATTGTGCTGCGAGAGGCTTTCAAATAGCATTAGTTTTGCATAGGTAGACCAGCTAAAATCTCCGTCCGCGTAAAAATTAACACGGAAATTACGGAGAATCGGACAAAATTTAACAAAATTTTAGGAAAAAAGGTCTATCCTGAAAAGGACTGCTGGACCTCGGGGGTACTCACGGTTACGACAGTCATGGGGTAAATATCGTTTCTTCATGTCAGTTCTGGCGACGTAGCTCACAAGCTTTGCACTGACCCAATGGCAATGTGTAAACCACGTAGCAGAAGTGAGACTATGATCAGTGGGTCGTAATCTAATCAGATTAAGCCTGATTTGATGATTTTTCGAGTCATTAGCAACCGCAGTCATCCTGACATCGTGTAGATTCCCTTGTATGATGTGGGACGTACGGATTTTGTCGCCAAAACTCCCAAAAGTCCAGTTAGTAGTACGAGTCGGCACCTCGCTCAGGCAACCACAACTTTACGAAAAATTGCTAAGTCAGGGATTGTTTACACGCAGCACACCACGTTCACTCGCATACACTGCAATGCAATAAGAAGGCCCGCGCGCCGAGCGCGTTCCTGATCTTGTTGTGCATTGATCATGCGTTCGATATCCCACAGTGCATTGCACGCTATCGTCGATCACGATAGCTATTGAGCAAGCAATCGTTCCCTATCGTTTTGAACATAGTTTCATATTTTCCTTGATTTGTCCTTTTTTTTCTTTTTTACGGCGTTATCTTTGGATTTTGGGAACCAATTTTAAAAACAACCTACAGATCTCTGTAGGTTACAAAACTACTTTTTGACGGCGAACCCGATTTTCGCGGTCTCGAGCTCCCAAACACTCTCTATATGAGACATCCTTAGAAACGGATGGAGGCAGGCCTCCATCTGTTTTCATCTCTACTTCACCCATAAACAACAAATTTTTGTTGGTTGTCATTTTTTCACAAGGCTACCCACTAGTACTTTATTACCACAAAACAATTTTTTATTGTATCAAGTAATTCAAACATTTTTTTTTTTTGTCTACTATGTAACAAAATAATTTATACTACATGTATGTCTTTGAAGATGATAAAAAATCTTTCCCATTTCATTGGTTTCCAGGTGAAAGTATATTACAAATTGAACTTTACATTATAGCAGTTCACTTCAAATGTAGCAAATATTTGTAGGATTGGTAATAAGTGAATTTCCAGTGGCTGGCCCTGGCATTGTAATATTTACATTAACATTGTACCACTGGTCATTTTCAAACAATCATTTTCGACAATTTGAGAGTCGGCTCATATCTTCCCACTTGGAGGTTATGAATTGATGATGACTACCGTATTAGGTATAATGTAGGACTGGCATGTGTCATTACCACTTTGATCTGAATTCTACAATTGGACAAATAATTATGATTAAAAAACAGTGCGTGAGTGATACGACAAATTTCGGACATGGGTGTCTGACCATTATCGGTTATGGTAGGATTTGTACCAAAGTAGTTCTCCAAGAGTATCATGAGTCCTGAAACATGTGCATAATTAGATTACCTATCTAACATATATGTAGTCACTATCAACCATTCCCTCTCTCTGGCAAATGGTCCCCCCTTATATGCCGTGAGTGACACGACAAAATGCAAAAATACCCACATTAACATAAATTACCCTTGTACTAAATTCACTGTGTTTTGACATAGGTTAAATTATTTTATGTAATTTTCATGGAAAACTATCATGTAAGATATCTAGTTTCAAAAAATATTGAAGCCTATTGATTTCTTGCAAATTTTAATTTTCACCCTCATGTCCACTTTTGTGTGAAAATGGCCCACTGTGGTAGTACTTTGTTAGCGTGATGATTTGTTAAGAGTTTGTGTTCTTTTGTTTTCAACTACTCTCTTGTGTACTAGTGACATTTTCAGAATGTTATCTGTTCATGGAGGGTTTAACCCTAACTGGGGGGGGGAGGTCAATTTGACCCCCCCTCGACAAATTTCACGACCATGCCGCCGCGCAAAATTTTTTGATCGCGTTGCTCGCTGATTTTTTACTTTCAAGTCTTGCGCATCTTTTGAGACCGTTTTCGCGAAAATCGGACGTACCCTTACGACGCTGCGTGACTTTTTATACGTGCATGTCAACCCCAAAATTGCTCAAAAACGTGATTTCGTGTACAAAATCAATGCAAATTGTGTTTTCAGCCAAAAATGATAAATGTATGATTATTTGTGCTTTTACTGGTTGAAATGAATTAATTTTATGCTGTTTATGATTGCAAAAGTGTCCCCAACAAATTTCATCGAAGAAACAATAGAAAACAAAAGGTCGAAAAAACAAAGAAGTACATAAGAAATTCACAAAACAATAAAATACATAAGAAATTAATCCCAATTCGGCAAATTTTTTTGAAGATAATTGTGAGAAATGTCAAAATGAACATTTTCACCAAAAATAAGTATTCTACTAGATATTGTAAGTGAGTTATAGGCGAAAACATAATTTCATGCACTTACTTGCATAATTAATTACTTTAAAATATAAAAAATTAATTTTTTGAAAATTTTACTACAGTCGTGTAGTTTACATCCGGCTCTATGCGCATGCAAATTTTTGCTGCGATCGCGCGATCGGCGGCCGAGATCTCCCCCAGTAAAAACCTGGTCTGAAATAGCCCAGTTAAAATAGGGTTAAAAACAGTTCAAATATGTTGTTCTGTATCTTTTCTCATACAGTGAATACCCTAAATGTATCTCTCCAACAAAAATCTTGCCTTTGATTTTGATGTATGATCTCTTTGCATTACCCACCCTTTTACATTTACTTTCATTGACATGTATCCAAACTACTAGAGCGGAAATCTGAGAAACAGAGATATCAGTCACATTACCTCAGCTCTTCCTGCTTCAAGTGTGGAATTTGAACTATGTCTCAGAATGTAAGAATCAAGCAAGAGGCTTCTGATGTCACTGGAGCTCGAGTAAAGTTAGAGGGTGTCCTTCAAAATCTGGTTGAGCGAGCAGATGAAAGGTGAGTGTGTTCATCAGAAAAAAAGCTGAATTATTTTTACAAGCGTGTTGGTTGACTGGTTCGAGGCAGCTCATCTCGTTTGCCTGCCTAAAATCATTATTGTGTAAATATACACTGGTATAGAGAAGAAAATACCATCTATTAAGAATCTTTACCAAAGTAAAGGAGCTAAACCTCAGTTTTAGTGGAATTATAGTGACCGTTAGAACTTAGACTTTGATTTGAATTATTGTCTTCTGGAGACAAAACTTTGACAAAGCCTAGAACATGACTCTAAACAGCAATTTTTTTGCATGTCTTTCAAATTCTAGGTAAATACTTATCTTCAGATTTCTCAGACATGGCCTTCATACATGTAAATAGCCTAAGGGCATGAGTGATGTTTTGATTTGCTCTGGAAGGGGTGCAAGTGAGATTCCCTGCATTTAACCTAAAGATGTTTAAGCATTGATTGGACCTTAGTCGTATTCAGATGTATTCATAATAGTGGCGTCGTCAACAGGCCTTCTGTCGGAAAGCTTGTCGAGATAACAGTATTTTGACTGAAAGACAATATATCAACAGAGATTTAATCTTACCGACAACAACACACAGGGTATCAACAAAGTAATAAATCAGGACCTAACAATGTCATCTCCGCAGCCAGTCACTTCTCAAAGCAAGCATTTTTTTTCTTTCTCACACTTGCAGAAGGTTATAGAAACTGAGAACCATTGTTCTGAGTTAATCTACACCATAAGAATCTTGGTTCCCGGAAATTGACGATGTGGTCAACCCAAAGTTCAACAACCGTTGCTTTCAATAGCGATGTCAATCATCACTGGGGCCCCCTGGCAGGCTGATTATCCCCGGTAGTATGTAGCCGCAATACAGGTGTATTTAAACATGAATAGGTATGGTGGTGTAAGGCTGCATTATGAATGTCCCAATTAATCAGACCATTGTTGTGTCGACAGCTGTGTCTGTCGGCTAAATATTTGAGGTGACATGTCGGAAGAGAAATTTCTATTTGACGACAGCCCTAATTCATAATGATGTAAAGTGTTAGAGATTGTACTCTAAAACTTGTTGAATAAGCAGATAAAAGGTTAGTGTTTTATATTACAGGATGATGAAATGTTCAATTTTATTTCAAAGCCGCAGGCTAACATTGACCTCAGTTTTAAAAATGTGAGCAACATAATCTTCCATGCTCTAAGTGTGTTTGATAAGGTCTAAAAATGAAGCTCTAACAAAATTGCATTTCAAAATGATGATTTAGTGCTTTAAAAAAGTGAAAATCTACAAGCACTCAAATTGACCGGATACATCTGCGCATTTCCTCCCATAGACTTACCGTGTGCAGATCTAGGTTATTTTATCATCCACCGGAGTTCAAATTGTCCATTCATGCATATCTCGCCAGTGGCAGCATAACTTTCCAAAAAAAAATTATTTTAGGGTGTTTATTTGTCCAATTAAGCACTACTAGGTAGGTCAGATATCACAGTTTGACATTTTTTTTAATTGAAGCTCCACAATATTAGCCTAGATAGCTTTAAAGGCACTGTATAACAGTGTGTCCAGTTTAAAAAATCTGAGCTGCATGATTCCCCATGCTACCAGTGTCTCTGACATGGTCTAAAAATGAAGCCCTTAAAAAAATTGCAGTTTAAAACGATCAGTAAGTGCTTTAAAAAAGTAAAAATCATTGAGAGACCATTCCAGCTTTCCCCCATAGACTGCTGTGTTGCAGAATTTCCTATCGCCCGATAGGAAATTAATGTGCCAATTTGAATCTGCACATATTGTACTAGTGACAGCGTAACTGTCCAAACTTTTGTGTTCTAAGGTGTTTATTTGTCCATCCAAACACTACCAGATATGTCAGAAAGCAAGGTTTGACATTTTTTTAAATAAGGCTTCCACATTGTTATATAGTGTCTTTAATAGGTTTGTTAACCTCAAAATGATATGAATAAGAACAAGCTGATTTATGTTTATGTGCAGTACTGTGTGACTGTTTTATCAAGTGTTTTGTCTTGCATGTTTTGTTGCTTTATGCAGCTTACCACTAGATGGGGATGTTTCTATTAAATCTGAACAGGACCTTGATAGGTGAGTACTAGTAATTGGTTGTGTGACTGGCAGAAGGGCCTTAATGGTAAATTACCTTTAACTTGAAAAATGAAAACCATTGGCTTTCTTCACATGAAATAAAAGTAGCGTGATATTTTTATGTTACTGCCCCGTAAGGGTGCCGGAGGCATTATGTTTTCAGGTTGTCCACCTGTACTGCTGGAGGGATTTTAACGAAGCCTGGACCAAGGATGAAGCATTGGGCAAGGACGAAAGGATTGGATTTTTGGCCAAATCTGCAAGGGGTCAAAGGTCAATGAAATTTGTCCCAAATGACATTTTCTACCCATAACTCCAATTAGGAATGCCTGTTGGTAATATATTTGGTAATTATGTGCAAACACAGAGGGAAAATAATTTGGTAGAGTCAAAGGGGTCAGCGTCAAAGGTCAATGACGTTTCTTCCAAAATGCTATTTTTCCTGTAACTCCAGTTAGGAATGCTCATTTATAATATAAATTGGTAATTAGGTCAAAACACAAAAGACAAATAACTTGGTGAAGTCATAGGGGTCAAATGGTTAGGTCAATGCTATTTTTGGCATATATACAGTAACTCTAGTTAGGATTAAGAATGTTCATTTTCACTCCAGTTTTGTAATTCGGTGCAATCATTATGATTACATGATTATCACATGTGTTTTATGTTTGATTTAGATCGTCTTTATAAGTGAATTTATATGTCTCTATATGTTATTTTTAAATTGTACACACATCGCAATTCAGCTGTAAAGCTGCCATGATTTTTTTTTGGTGAAATAATTATATCCCATTGAATAATGATAATAATTATAATTGCAACCACAACAGTTACTGCAATTGTAGCAATTAGAGTTACCAACCATACTCATCCTTGAGAAAAAGGTCTTCACTTCCAACACGATTAGAATTCAAAATTCTGGTAAAAAGGAGGCATGGCTGTGTTTTATGGTACACTGTCAATCAATCATAAAAGACTAACAACCAGTCTGTTGCCATGGTAACAGCACAGTAAATAAACATATTGTATTTAAATGAGAAATTATGTCTTGAAATTATCTTTTTATTGCAATTCTGTTAACACATTTTTTTTCATGTTCCATAGCGTTTGATAAACAAGGTCTTCCAATACAGAATTTTGGAATTAATTAAAATTTTGTGCTCATTATGCACATGTACTTAAAATCACAAGAAAATTCTACTTTACTTCGTGGTGTATTTTGATTCTGTCTGTTTTATCCCATTGGGCTTGGTAGAGGCTCCCTAATTTGTGCAAAGAATTTAGAAATTCACTAATTATGCTAATTTATGCAATTTTATTCCAAATCACCCCCCAAAAAATGCTACTTCACCATTATTTTTTGGCAGATTTTATTATTTTTTTTCCTGGAGCTTCATTCCAGCTCCTTTTTTCATGACCACTTTTCTTTGTGGGACAGCAGTACTTCTTGATGTACATGTGTCATGAGAATGATACTAATTATTAGGCCTTGCAAGAGTACTTGAGTATTCAAGTAAATTCAATTTTTGAAACGCTATTCGCCTCAAGCGTAGAGATTTTACATTACTCAACTACTCACTCATCCATGAGTAGTGTACTGAAATCGTGAGTACTTAAAACTTCACTGTCATTATTTGTACAGTATAATTGATGTTAAACACACCAAGAAAGTGACTTGACTGTTCATATCTTTGCTACAAGGGACAGTGTTTCAGTGGTACTATTGTAAAAACATCAAAAGGTATAACAACAATAATATAGTATCCACTGAATAGCGATTCAAGGTACTGGGGGATTTCAAGTGGGCACTCTGACTTCAGTCAGCATGGTTAGTAAGTTAATGACAAATAACTGTTTGTAATTATGGTGTTGACCCCGGGGTGTCATTACAAGGTGTACACCATGCGCGTGTGAAAAAACAAGTAGAAAGGGTTGTTTTTCACGGTTGGGCAATGTCCTCGCGTACATTGAAAAGGGTATCAAAAACGCTAAAATCAGGAAAAAAGGGTATACTTTTCACAGACTGTTACTTTAAAAGGGTATCTTTTCAGACTTGAATACTAGTTTATGGTATTCTGAGATCGACAGATAATTACTTGTTTAGGGTCCATTTTGAAAGT
>JZLH01S0142336.1:39864-51187 GCA_001188425.1 Eucidaris tribuloides | reverse complement strand
TTACTTTTTCTAACTATTAACTTAGCATTGATACTTTTGTGGATAAATAAAATGTAACATAATATGAATGCATTAGAAATTTGTACACAAAGTTATTGACTTGTAAATATCAAAAAAAAATTCCTACACTCATAAATTGTTTTTGGACTTTACATTGTTTCATTGCTACCACCTAATTACAGAGCTGGCAACAATTATGTTTTTGCTGTTATTATGTTTTTTTTTCAACCAAATTACGGCATTACGGCTTTTCTTCATAAATTACATTTTGGAAAGTTTCAACAGTGTGTACATTAAAGGCATGTGTTGGTCAATTGCCAATTTTAAGATACAAATGATTGCACCGGCCTATGTTACATGCACACTGTGTGAATTATATACTAACCATAATATCATACCTGCCAACTACATGTATTACTCTTTTTTTTTTAATAGTAATCACTAATTTCAGTTTTCAGTGTCTGTTTATATACAGTTTTGGCTTGTTCTGAATTGAAGATTGCTAATTTTGTTAATAACAAATACTGTGTAGTTCTATAGAAAATGTGTAAGTATTATTTCCAGCAGGGCTATTTCTAATTTCTACTCACATGTGTTGGCAGCTATGTAATATTTTATCCACTTGAACTGTACGATCTTGAAATTGGCACTACCTTTGAAAATGTCGCTTATTTCAGTTATGTTTAATACGTGGAAGACGGCTTGCAAGCAGGTGTTTTTATCCGTCATGATATTGGGTGCTGTATGCCAATGGGAATCTAACATACATGTAGAGCTCATGACAGATACTATGTTTCTTCTGCTTGCTGCTGGTGCATTTCTGTGTTCATGGTCATTATATTTCCAAGCTAGCTCAGCCAGGCTCAAACTGCAAGATTCTGGTTTTGTCCAATTATCTGAATTTCTGTTCCAAGTTCAGAATGTCTCATTTGGGATATGATTTGATTGTGGTCATGCCATTAGCCAGTTTACCGTGATCTGACTGCTTGTATTCAAATTGCTTGTTTCCTTTTTTCTCAACAAAGTAATGTTACTGACAGAAGTTATGCATTGCACTAATTCTTCCCCAGAACTTTTAAAACCAAGAAATACTGTTTGAAATGAACATGTATATGTTGAATTTCTTTCAGTTAGATAATTATAATATAACCATTTGATTTCAATAATGTATGTTGGTATTCATATTCTGAATTTTATTTCAAAATCGTTGACAATTATGTGAAGACCATCTGCGCATGCGTGTCAATTTCCTTCATTGACGACACATTTGTTATTGATCACACAAAAAGTGAAACTGATGAGAGGGCAATAAGAAACCAAACCTCTGTTGGAAGAGTTGGGATTTACAAATCAAACAGACAAATCTGTTTTGGAACCCACTCAGTGTATCCAATTTCTATCCCTCACTGCTATTTTTCATAAAATAGCGATCAAACATCAAAACAGAAAGTTTTTCGTTTACTCTTCCTATTTTTTTACTCAGATTTTTCTGGAGGATTATCTACGTCACAATCTATTGAATCATCACTAGATTGGGAAACTACTTCTGGAAGACATAACGAAGATGAGTTATACACGGGACAAGAAAGTTTACAAAGTGCTAGAGCATCTCCTACCAAGGAAGCTTTCAATGCAAATTTTCACAGAGAAATACACACGGGAAAAAATTCTCATAAATGTCCAGAGTGTGGTAAGTTATTTCCCTATGGTTGCATCCTTAATCGTCACATGAAAATGCACGCTGGAGAAAAGTCTCATAAATGCCAGGAGTGTGGTAAATCATTTTCACGGAGAAGCAGTTTAAAACGTCATGAGATAATGCACACCGAAGAATACCTACGCAAATGTGTATGTCCAGAATGTGGAAAGGCCCTTGGTAACCCTCACAGTTTGGTACAACACATGAAATTGCACACTGGAGAAAAGCCACATAGATGCCCAGAGTGCAGCAAGGCATTTACTCACCGACATTCTCTTGTAGAGCACTTACGAACACATACTGGAGAAAGGAAACATAAATGTCAGGAGTGTGGAAAGTTATTCATGAATGCTAGTAATTTAGTACGACATGTGAGAGTGCACACTGAAGAAAGGCCTTACAAATGTCAGGAGTGTGGAAAGTTATTCACGAATGCTAGTAATTTAGTACGACATGTGAGAGTGCACACTGAAGAAAGGCCTTACAAATGTCAGGAGTGTGGCAAGGCATTTAAAGAGCAAAGCTGTCTTGTTCAGCACAAGATAATACACACTGGAGAAAAGCCATATAAGTGTGAACAATGTGGAAAGCATTTTACTAAGCGAGGTACTCTTTCACATCACAGGAAGATACACACTGGAGAAAAGCCACATAAATGTCAGGAGTGTGGGAAAGCATTTTCAAAGCGAAGTGATTTTGTAAAACACAGGAGAATACATACTGGAGAAAAGCCGTATATATGTCCAGAGTGTGGTAAGCCATTTACACAAAAGGGCAGTTGTACACGTCACATGAGAAAACACAATGGAGAAAAGACACATAAATGCCAGGAGTGTGGTCGGGCATTTACTGCGGAGAGTAACCTTGTAATGCACATGAGAGTACATACTGGAGAAAAGCCTTATAAATGTCCAGAGTGTGATAAGCCATTTACACAAAAGGGCAGTTGTATACGTCACATGAGAAAACACACTGGAGAAAAGCCATATGAATGTCGGGAATGTGGCAAGGCATTTACACAGCAAAGCGGTCTTGTTTACCACATGAGAAAACACACTGGAGAAAAGCCATATGAATGTCGCGAATGTGGCAAGGCATTTACACAGCAAAGCAGTCTTGTTCACCACATGAGAAAACACACTGGAGAAAAGCCATATGAATGTCGGGAATGTGGAAAGGCAGTTACACAGCGAAACAGTCTTGTTCAGCACATGAGAACACATACAGGAGAAAAGCCACATAAATGTCAAGAGTGTGGTAAGGCATTTAATCAACGGACTTCTTTTGTACGACATATGAGAACACATACCGGAGAAAAACCATACATTTGTCAGGAATGCGGTGAGGCTTTTACCAACCGGAGCAGTCTTAATAGTCACACACGTCTTCACACCGGAGAAAGGCCATATATATGTCGGGAGTGTGGTGAAGCATTTAATCACCGTACTCAGCTCAGACGACACATGAAACTACACAATAGAGAAAAGTAACCTAAATGTTGACAGTGTCCATAGGCATTTACAAAGCAAAGTCTCAATCATCACATTCGACTCCACACTGGAGAAAAGCCATATAAATTTCTAGAATGTGGTGAGACATTCGATAAGATTTCTCGGCTCAAACGACACATGAAAGTGCACACTGAAGAAAAATAATACAAAATGTTAGTATTGTCCTTAGGCATTTATAAAGCAGAGATGTTTTGTAACACACATGTATATGCTTGAAGTCTTTTAGGGAATTTTTGGTTGTTTTCATTGTGACAATCTCATCAAACGTTTTTTTTAGGGGGGGGGGGGTAATGCAAAAGGTAATGCAAAAGCCACGTTTATGCCAGGAGTGTGGTCACACATTTACTACCAAGGGTAATCTTTCAGATCACATGACAAAAACATACTGGAGAAAAGCCACATAAATGCCAGGAGTGTGGTCAGGCATTTATTAGGCAGGCTTATCTTTTAGATCACATGAGAATACAAACAGGAGAAAAGCCTTATAAATGTCAGGAGTGTGATAAGCCATTCAGGCATCTAAGCAGTTTAAGAGAGCATGAGAAACTACACACTGGAGAAAAGCCACACAAATGCCAGGAATGTGGTCAAGCATTTACTAGGCAGAGTCATCTGTTAGAGCACATGAGAATACATACAGGGGAAAAGCCTTATAAATGTCAGGAAAGTGATAAGGCATTCAGGCTTCTGAGAGGTTTAAGACATCATTGGAAAATACACACTGGAGAAAAGCCATCATAAAAGTACACACTGGACAAATGCCATAGTGTGGCAACACATTTACAACATGAAGCAAAGGCCAGCAAAAACTGGCCTCGAGGCTGGCCTCGACTCCATCCCTGGCATTTACTCCCCAGCAGTCGAATTTCTCTTGATTTCCTTCATTTTCTGGTGGGAGTGTCTCATTTACGATATAATTTCACTGTGGTCATACCTTTAACCCATTCAATACTAAGACCACATATTTGTGGCTTGCCTTTTTATCTCGGAATGTGGCTGTATTTACCCCAACTAATGAATATGTTAAAGTAGAGAAAAATATCAGCTATTCAATGAACTGGGTGCTACAATGTCATAATGAATATACGCCTGTGATGTTTTTTTCACAGCGTCTCAAAACGCACCGAGCATACGGTGTAATTATCGTCGGTGAAGGGCAAAATTACCAACATTATTTAATAATTCTCCCGACGCAAACAAATCATTAATATTCATTTTATTATGAATTTTTAAATGAGATTTAACTAGAATATTCATTAACTTATCAAATTGGTAACGGCTGTTGTTATGATGAGGCTTTGGGTTGTTCCACTTTGTTCGTGGGTGATGTATTGAACTAATTGAGAAACATATTTTACGGACGTGTTTTTCTTTTTTTATGTCATTTAAAAGTGAAAGTTATTCAATCAAAATTATTTTTAGTCTTAAATTTCACAAGAAAAATATGTTAAAAAGTTCACGAATAAATAATTAATTAATTAGGCGAATGTTTGACACATTTAATACACATTACCCTGCATATATACATGTAATTGTAAATATTTAGTGATTATTTTACTCTGGACAGGCTCTAGTATTAAATGAGTTAAACTGTTCAGCCTGATAGTGTCTGGAGGCATAACCATTGACTACATGTAGTCAAATTTCTTGTCGTCTTTGTTCCAAAGTAACTTATGTTACATTCATGATACATGGCAATTTTTTCACAAAACTTGTTAAACCTAGTGATAATGATGTTGGAAGTGAACATACTCCATTTTTTGGCAGACAAAATATTATCTAAAATGATTTTATTGTGTATTGGGTGTGTTTGGCATTCTAATTTCCAACTCAGATTTTTCTGAGAGGCTACCGCTTCGTCACAATCCTATGAATTATCAGTTGACTGCAGGAATGAACAATATGAAGAAATAGTAGAGAAGAATTAACATGGAGCAAAAAAAGAAACAGAATGTCAATAACTCATTTGAATGAAAAGAGCACCTCCTCGTGATGCACCTAAAAGACACGACGATAAGCAAAAGCAATTAGTCATGCAGACGTGATTAGTGAGCAATAAGTGCATACAATATCAGCCATTCTGGTGAAACGTTAGTTACAACGTGACTTCATTCGTCATAACGAAAAGCAATCCACGTACAGCAACAGTAAGATTGCTTAAATAAACACACTGGAGAAAAGCCACACGAATGCCAGAATGTGGTTCAAGCATTTACTAGCCACAGCGGGTCATCTTTTAGAGCACATGAAGCAATACCATTACAGGGGAAAGCCTTATAAATGGTCCTGGAATTGTGATAAGGTTTTAGGCATCTGAGCATTTTACTGCCATCAAATGCCAAGACCTTCTGCCAAACCCAAAATAATCACTATGTGTACTGATAGCAATCGGCAACACTTTGAACCGACTTTACCGTAACATTGGACAATAGCCATTTCTTTGTGAGGGACTTGTGTAATATTTGTGGAGGGATTTATAATTGCAGGAATATCGAAAATAAAGAAAAAACATGAAATCGCAATTAACGAAAACTGTAGAAGATTTAGTTTTGACTGAATAAAATTAGTCGTAGTTTAGAGCAATCTACATATTTAATTGAAGATAAATTTCTCATGCTATGAAAATTCATCAAAGAATTGGCTGCCCCCCATAATCACCAGCATAGTTCGAATCATTCCGTACGCTTGTGTATTGAGATATGCACAAGTTTGATCACACTAACCCTTACAAACAATGCAACTGTGTGACTTGATGTGGTGAGAGAAATTCACCGATGAAATTATTTTGGGTGCACAATCAAACAATTGCATCAGTTTGAACAGACCAAATAAAATTGTTTGATTTAAGATAATTTGATTTATTTTTCAAGTTTGACACACATATTTTACTTTTATACGTAATCTAAAGTGAAGCAATTCGCCGCGCGTGCATCTAGCTGAAAAGTTTGGATGCATCATATTTGGGCACAAAATCTAATCTGATAAACTAACTGACTTACGTAATGTCTTGTTTGATAATAGGTGACATGTGGTAAAGATAAAATAAGTAAAATGGCATCCCCAGATATATTTATTCAAGGATTGTAACAAGTTAGACAAGCGCAATTGTTTTAATTTTTTCCTGTTTAGAACAGGGTTTGAACTTGTAACGAAAGTCAAGAAGAATGATTGCTGCTGATGGTAGCTTGCTTGTTAGGCATGTGGACCTAGCCAGTCACTGCTAAGACAGTTGCTGCAACTAAATCAATTCAGACAAGCATCAATTGTCACAATTCATATTAATTTTCAATTATCATATTTACGCAGATGCTGCTTGCCTATGATTCTGATTTCAACACTGCTATGTTGCTGTATGTGGTCCTAACGGAGTTACGGTTAGTGACCAGTATCAGAATGCCAGTCTTCGCGTGATCTGCACAGTGTCAAGCAAAGTTACTGTGTGCACTGTTATCCTCAAATAAACAATACTTCTGTCACAATTTAGTAATTGTGATGTGAAATTAATGTCCAGCCAGTAAAAACTGGTGATGTTACAGAAAGCAGCCTACATTACGGCTGTCTCATAAAGTTAGAGCTCTTATGTGTACGATTGTTCCATAATGAACTTCCCACTTGATTCTGTGTACACATGTGCTGCCACTACTATACACAGGCAGTGCGAACACAGTTCTAATGCACAGTTGGCACACACACATTGCAATTGTGTGCACTCACACACACACTGCAGCCATGCACTGTCAGCTCACAGGAGGATTGCAAATGAGCAGTGAGTCAATGATGTCATAGAACTGACTCCCATTGGGAATTAATTATCTGATCAATGAATTATTCATATATTTAGTTGCCAATCTCTCATGCAAAATATACATTTAGCTCTCCAGCCAATAAAAAACTTGAATAATAATATCTCTAGGAATAATGCATAAAAGTCTTATCATACCACTCCCCATTAATAGCAGTAGATTTCTCTCTGTCATAATGGTGAATGTGCACATTTTTTGGAGCTGTCAGTCGACAATAAGAGGGACCTTGAAAAATTTCCCACAAAATGAATGCGGGTCATGGCATTGATCGGTTAAAAGGCATGTAAAAATACGCAACTGGAAGAAAAGCCCCATAAATGCCAGGAGTCTGGTCAAGGGCATTCTCTTAGACCGGGGTGATCTTGTACGCAGACATGAGAAACATACAGGAGAAAAGCCGTTGAATGTCTGGAGTGGGTAGGCATTTACATTTGCGAGGAGTCTAAAACATCACAGGAAAAGCACCACGAAGAATATCTATGTACATGTGTGTGTCCAGAATGTGGTAAGGCATTTGGTGACGCCTGGCATGTTGGTACACACATAGAAACTGCACATGGAGAAAAGCCAATAAAATGCCAGAGTGTGATTAAGGCATTCAAGCAGTCTGAGACACTTAAAAGAGCATGTGAAAAAAGAACTACACCACTGGAGAAATGCGACAAAAATTCGCAGGGAGTTGGGTCATGCATTTGCCACAGAGTAATCTTGCAGTAAGCACATAACAGTACATAACAGGAGAAAAGCCTTATAAATGTCAGAAATGTGATATAGCCATTTGCACAAAAGGGCAATTGTCTAACGTCACATAAAAAAACACTCTAAAGAAAAGCCATCATAAATGGCTAGGAGTTATGGCGTAATCTTGTAAGAGCAATATGAAAATACTAGCAGAGTAAAAGCTCTATATATTCAGAATCGGGTTAAGATCCATTTACACAAAAGAGCAGATGTATTGAAGCACATGAGAATTCATACTGGAGAGAAGCCTTAGATAAATGCCCAGAGTGTGATAGCCATTTACACAAATGGAGCAGTTTTTGTATGTCTGACCTGAAGAAAACACTGGAAAAAAGCCAACATAAATGTCTGGATCAAATGGATAACTTATTGTGCTCACAGTAAGTGCAGTTTTATACGTCAATCAATACAACCATGAGATTATCCATGTCAGCCACATGTATGCTCCAGTGCGTAAGTACACTAGCTGGACTCATACGCAGTCTTGTAATTCATATGAGCAGTACATACTGGAAGGAAAAGCGTATAGATGCCCAGGGGCCAATCCCTAACCAGGTTAGATTGTGATTGAACTTAGGCCGACCCTCTCCAACAGAACCGACTCCAACTCTAATCCACTTCTAAGTGGAAGCGATTGTAATCGAAATGACAGTTGCCAAAAGTCATACATTACTTGATTAAGAATCGTCGGTTATTTAACCGCCTTATTGCATCTTCTTTGCGTTATAGATTATACAATATTCCAAGTGAAATAAATGTTTGCCCAAGATTTACTATTCATTTACCATAAATCTGTTGTAATGAGATAAATTCAGAAAAGAACTGAATATTTTGAAAAGAATATATAATTAAATCCCCCGCCTGGGAAAATAACAGTGAGACCCCCATTTTCTTAGTTCTTAGGCTTCAATCCATGCATATACTCTGATTACATATTAAAAATGCGTTCATGCACTGATTATATGAGAATAATATAACAATCGTAATTAATTTAAATGTATTCTTACAATTGAAATAATTGCTTTAATATTTGTACAAACTTATATAAATTACTGTTTTATGTGAAAATTATTTACAGAATGTCTTAAACGAAAGATTACGGTGATTGTGAATACATTCAAATGCAAAGTATGGAACACGACGTGTGGCTGATATTGTGTTCATGTGACTTCTATTGTACATATTGTGTGACGGCCATTGCTCCGGCGACAGTGCATGTCAAAAGCAGCTTTCCATAAAAAAAGAGCCCTGCTAAAAGCTGCTCCATCCCATGCGCACTCTGCGTTATTGTCAGTCAACCGGGGCAGAGAACAATAGTTAGAAACGCTTCAACAGCGACCTAACATTTAGAGTTCGACTTAGAGCTAATGATCCTAACTTGAACGTTCGAATTCTGCACCTGTTCATAACCTAAAATATGGCTGCTACAGTTAAATGATGCCCTGTTGCCATGGTGAATTGTAGTTGTCAGTGTCGTGATTGTGCGCCCAGTGTAATGATAACCGTTTACGACAAAAAGGCAGTTGGCATAGTCACATAGACAACACACTGGAAGAATACCATATAATGTCGGCGAATATGGCGATGGCATTTACACAGCAAACGCAGTCTTGTTCACCACATGAAGAAGATCATACAGGAGAAAAAGCCACTAAGTCAAGCAGTGTGGTAAGCATTTAGTCAACGGAGCACTTTGTTGTACTCTTTGTTTTTCATTGTGTTTTGGCCATAGAAGTTTGGTCGTGAGACACTTAGGCTATCACAAATAGCATAAAATTAAGTAATTTGAGTTCAGTAAAAGCAAAATATCATACATTTGATTAGTTTAGGCTGAAAACATAATTTTTTGTATTGAATTGTACACAACAACACTTTTTGAGGGCAATTTTTGGGTGACATGCAGTCGCAAAATTATGTGTATTCTTTGGAATCGCGTACCCGAGCGTGCAAATTGGACATAAGAAAATCGGGAGAGCTCGAGGAAAAAACTCATGAAACATCGCGGCGGGGAAAGCTTTTCACGGTTGCGGACATATCGCGCGAAAGTTGAGGGGGCCTCCCCCCCCTCCTACCAGCGGAAAATATAGTATGTGGTAAATCCCTCATTTCAAAAATGCCAATAACAATATATTGTAAGTTGAGTACTCTTGCTCTAACAAACAAGTGGTCTGAGGAAACAATAGCATTTGTTGAGGAATGAATCTAAAAATACATTATGTAATGTATTACTTGGGAATATCCTCAGCTAAGACAAACAGTTTGATATGTAATTCTGGCATGAAATGGCTTAAACAACAATTACAGAACGTACCTCAATTTCCAAAGTCTATGTCATAGAGCTATACTGCCTCCATGACAAAAGGGCTAACTTGACCACTTTGGTGGTTTTGGGGGCATTGCATGAGCAAAATGTATTTGTTCACACATCAAGCCTATTCAGTGTCCTTTTAACACGAGCGTATTACGAAACCCAAGGGACACTTTTAATTAAATATTTTTTCATGGCCTCCGCAACGAAGTTGCCGAGGCATCATTTTTCCGGTTGTTCCGTCCGTGCTCCGTGGTCGTCCGGCCCGTCCTTCCGTCCGTCCGTGCGTCCGTGCCGTTACGTTCCGATCTCGTTACGCGCGATACTTAGAACCCCTGTCGGATTTGATGTAACTAGGACACGAAGTATTACTATGAGCCACAATGAACTGATTAGAGTTTTGGAGCTGAAAGGTCAAAGGTCAAAGTCAGCCGGCCTAAATATGTTCTGATTTGGGTTCGTTACCTGGCGATAAACTTAGACCCCCTGTCGGATTTGATGTAACTAGGACGCAAGTATGTAACATGAGCACTAAATGAACATGATTAGATTTTGAGCCTGAAAGTCAAAGGTCCAAAGGTCCACCGGGCCCATTAAATATTCTATTTGGGTTCGTTACCGGACCCAGCGAAACATGAGGAACCCCCTGTCGATTTTGATGTGACCTAGGACCGTAAGTATGGAACTATGAGCCAGCCAATGACTGAGTAGAGTTTTTGGAGCTGAAAGGTCAAAGATCAAAGGTCACGGGGCCTGAACTATATTCTGATTTGGCTGTTAGCCCGCGATTAGACTTGAGAGCGACTGCGCATTGTCATGTAACTTTAAGTGAAGTATCTATTATGAAGGTACGGCAATGATTGGATTTGATTTTGGAGCTAGAAGGTCAAAGGTCAAAGGTCCACCGGGTCTAATATTAATGTCTGATTTTTGGCGGTTCGTTAACGCGATAACTTGAGAGCGGCTAGTCGGATTGTCATGTAACTCTGAGTGAAGTATGAATTTATGAGCACAATGAACTGATTAATTTTGGAGGCTGAAAGGTCAAAGTCAAAGGTCACGCGCGCCTAATATATGTTGATTTGGGCTCGTTACCGCGATAACTGTGAGAACGGCTAGTGGAATTTTTTTATGTAACGTGAGGTGAAGTAGGCCTATTATGTATGAAGCACACAGATGAACTGATTAGTGATTTGGTAGTTGAAAGAGGTCAAAGTCGTAGAGCCTAAGATAATGTTTGATTAAGGGGCTTGGTAAGCCG
>JZLH01S0142336.1:22848-33980 GCA_001188425.1 Eucidaris tribuloides | reverse complement strand
GCCACATAAATGCCAGGAGTGTGGTCATGCATTTGCTGAGCAGAGTAATCTTGCAGAGCACATGAGAGTACATACAGGAGAAAAGCCTTATAAATGTCAGGAATGTGATAAGCCATTTACACAAAAGAGCAGATGTATAAAGCACATGAGAGTACATACTGGAGAGAAGCCTTATAAATGCCCAGAGTGTGATAAGCCATTTACACAAAAGGGCAGTTTTGTATGTCACCTGAGAAAACACACTGGAGAAAAGCCACATAAATGTCTGGATCATGATAACTTATTTGCTCACAAGGGCAGTTTTATACGTCACATGCAAATACACCATGATGAATATCCATGCACACATGTATGTCTAGAGTGCGGTAAGACACTAGCTGACCATAGCAGTCTTGTAATTCATATGAGAGTGCATACTGGAGAAAAGCCGCATAGATGCCCAATGTGTGATAAGCCGTTTACACAAAAAGGCAGTTGCATACGTCACATGAGAAAACACACTGGAGAAAAGCCATATGAATGTCGGGAATGTGGCATGGCATTTACACAGCAAAGCAGTCTTGTTCACCACATGAGAACACATACAGGAGAAAAGCCACATAAATGTCAGGAGTGTGGTAAGGCATTTAGTCAACGGAGCACTGTTGTACTTTTGTTTTTCATTGTGTTTTGGATGAAATTTGTCGGTGACACTTATGCTATCACAAATAGCATAAAATTAAGTAATTTGAGTCAGTAAAAGCAAAAATATTCATACATTTATGATTTTAGGCTGAAAACATAATTTGTATTGAAATTGTACACAAAATCACATTTTTGAGCAATTTTTGGGGTGACATGCATGTCCAAAATTATGTGTATCTTTGGAATCGCGTACCCGAGCGTCGCAAAATTGGACATAAAAAATGCGGGAGACTCGGAGGAAAAAACTCATGAAACATCGCGGCGAAAGCTTTTCACGTTGCGGACATATCGCGCGAAATGTTGAGGGGGGCCTCCCCCGCCCCCCCCCTCCCACCAGGAATAATATAGTATGTGGTAAATCCCTCAATTCAAAAATTGCCAATAATCAATATATTGTACTTGAGTACTGCTTGCTCTACAAACAAGGGTCTGAGGAAACAATGCATTTGTTGAGGAAATGAATGCTAAAAATACATAATTGTATATATTCTTGGGAATATCCTCAGTAAGACAAACAGTTTGATATGTAATTTCCTGGCATGAAATGGCTTAAACAACAATTACTACCTCAATTTCGTCAAAATTTCTATGTCATAGAGCTATACTGCCCCCGTGACAAAAGGGCATAACTGACATTTTGGTGTTTTGGGGGCATTGCATGAGCAAAATGTATTTTGTTCAACACATAAAGCCCTATTCAGTGTCCTTTTAACAAGCGGATTACGAAACCAAGGGACACTTTTAATTAATATTTTTTTTGTTCTGCATGTTTAACATGATGTACTGAGTCCCGTACAATATACAGGGTGGCTCAGAAAGAATGCTACAACTGCTATCGCTAATTTCTTCAACATCATCTGCAATATGTCATTGTTTTTTATTTCAGTGGGTAGAACATTCTTTTTACAACAATATGATACTGGGATCGTTGATTTTGAGTAATTCGTTTGGGTCCTGCGGCCATTTTTCGGAGGCAATGTTGTTTTCCAAATTTGCGAATTTTTCATTAGCAGCGGTCATCCAAACATCGAGATATTTTCGTGTCTCAGTGTGCCATACCAGACAAACCACCACAACAATGGAGATGTACGTAGCTCACATCGTCTTCCTTATGAAAGCGAGGGCATTCCTGCCTTTTGTCTTGACGGAGCTTATTGTATTGCACACCGTAACGCGAGAATATTTCAGTGTACTGGTGATCGCTGGAGTTTGAAAAATAGCAAATTTAGGAAATTACATTGCCTGAGAAAAATAGCCTTAAGATCCAAACATCTTAATCAAAATTAATGATCATGGTATCATTTTGTTGGAAAAAGAATGTTCTAACCCATGAAATAATCACCAATGACATTTTGTGGATGATGTTGAAGAAATTAAGGATCGTATGTGTAGCATTCTTTTTGGGCCATGCTGTATAACTCAATTTTGAAAAAATATGTCAGTTATGCCCTTTTTTCATGGGTGGGCAGTATAGGTTTGAATGATTTTTTTCATAAAATCTAAAGAACGGACTCTCCAAATTGTTTATTTTGCAACACTGACTCTGAAACCTATATACATCTGTGTGTTGAATGTCCTCTTGTCAAACCCATCTGGGGTGAAACTGATAACACTATTACAGGTATTCAGAAAGGCCCACTGTCATGACAGAATGAAAAATGCCCTCTTTTGACTAAAATCACTAAAAGGGTGCTCTAAAGAGACCCATAATGCAACGGAAACAACCATGACAGTTAGGAAAAATACAACATTTCATTTCCTCCAAATATCTGTACACGATTGCACTGTAACAGCGCATAATTGTTCGTGAATATGTGTCTGTATTCTGGGACTAGTTGACATTCTCTCTATGGTTGAGTTTACCCTTGACAGTGGGCCTTTAAATGTCTCGACTTTTTAAGAAAAAAAATATTCAGATGTGAATTTGATAAATTTCCTCCATATCTGTTTCTTTTACTCAAATATTATATTTTTACATGTATATGTAAATTCCAAAACAAAGCACCAATCTTTGATGGCTATAAATGCTGTATTAAGACCAAGGAACATCTTGAATACTGTTTCGCAAAACAACAATAATAATAATAACAACTAATAAAAAATAACAAACTCCAAATTCATTTCCAAAAATGGAGATTTGAAATTTAATTCTAATTGTTACATCATTCTACTTTTTATTTGTTTGAAATACATGTATTATACCAAGGAACGCTACTCATGGACATGTATGGACAGGGTTCCTGTTGTTGTTGTTGTTGGTTTTTTAGGTGCGACATTCAAGACTGAATATTTACGCCTTAAATATTCTTTCAGAGTGATTCTGTTCTTCCTCATTTATGTCCACATTTATTCCAGTGACTTATGCCATGAATATTTTTTGTTCAGGCCTGTGATAGAGTGTTTATGCATATCAGGCCCATGCCCACCTGTGGGTGGTGTTTCACGTCTTACCTTCCATCCTATAATTATTAGCTCATCTGGCCTGAAGGGCTCGATGAGCTTATGCCATGGTGTGGCGTCCGTCGTCCGTCCGTCCGTCCGTCCGTCCACAGTTGTGAAAATGTTTCTTCTTCGTCATTTCTCAACCGATTTTGATTCTGATTGTTTCATATGATAGGGCTAGGTGGGGGATTTAAAACTTCTACACAGAATCGTGAAATTGATTATACATGTATATGTTAATTTCTGCATATTTATTCGAAATCATAAAAAATGCTTCTTCTCCTTCATTTTTCAACCGATTTTGATTGTGATTGCTTTATTTGGTAGGGCTGAGTTATGCACATTAAACTTCTACACAGAATTTTGAAATTATACTCCATTAATTATTTATGGTAATTTATCCAAATTTATTCCAAAAATAACAAAAATTGCTTCTTCTCCCACATTTCTTGACCGATTTTCATTCTGTTTGTTTGATCTGATAGGGTTAGGTGGGGGCTTCAAGACTTCTACACAAAATTTTGAAATTAATCAATTATGCAAATTTATTCAAAATCACAAATAAAATCACAAAAAATGCTTCTTCTCATTCATTTCTCAACCAATTTTGATTTAGTTTGCTTTATCTGGTAGAGCTAAGCTTGGTACACTAAACTTCTACCCAGGATTTTTAACTGTTGCTTCTATTAATTAATTATGGTAATTTATGCAGATTTATTCCAAAATAAATTGTTTCTCCCTCATTTCTTGACCAATTTTCATTCTGATTTTTTTATATGATAGGGCTAGATGGGGGCTTCAAAACTTGTACACAAAATTTCAAAATTCATTAATTATGCTAATTTATGCAAATTTTGGATATATGATGTTGCGAGATGCCGGATGAGCGCTACGTCATTGACGTTTTCTAGTTTTTTTTTTATCAATTACTTTACCACCAATGTATACGTTGGGGTGTTTGTTGTGAAATTTTTAACTAAAAATAAAACAATCATATTTTACATTTAATACATGTACATATGTGTATCATATTTGTTTAGGGATGGTGATTTTCCGTTTTACCAGTAAACTAAACGGAAAATCCATTTCGTTCTTGTACTTTTTATGGAAAAATTCATGGAATTCACCTTTGCAAAATGGAATTCATGTTTTCGGTGTGTACACTTTCTATGACAAAGCGGAATTTCCATTTTAAGATCGGGTTGAAACGGAATTACAGGTTTTCAGAAATTGAAAAGACCATTTTTTGAAATGGAAAATCACTGTCTCTATTTGTTATATCAGATAACAATCTGTATGAGGCAGAGTGACTGCTTTTATTTTTGTTTATACGAGTGAAATCCATAGTGCCTAGTCTTGAATGGAAAGTACATCTAGTCCTAAATGTACTTGTAATCAGTTTGGTAATGCTGCCTTTTTAAATTTTTGTTCTTTTTTTTAAGTGATTGTTTTGTTTCATGAATTGATTCGCATTAAAACCAGTAAAATATATAAAGGAATAAAAACGGTACACTAAATTTATTTGTGTGACTATGGATGTGTGTAGGTGTATATGTGTATATGCGTGTGTGTCTGTGGCTCTGTGTGTTTATGTGTGACTATCAATGTGTGTAGGTGTATGTGATTGTGCCTGTGGCTCTGTATGTGTTTATTATATGTGTGGCTATCGATGTGTGTAGGTGTATGTGCTTGTGTGTCTGTGGCTAGGGATGCAAAGGGTTGGAAACTTTCCATGGAAAGTGTCAGGAATTTTCAGTAGGCTGAGAATTTTGGAAATTTTGGGAATTTTCCTTTTTACCATGAATATTAATTGATAAATTCATTTTTTTTTAAATTTCAGCAGTACTCTGTTCTGCAGCACTTCTTCACATGAATAAAATTGTTTTTACCTCTCTTTTGGCTTGCATGGGTCTTCCATTTCATGGGGATAATTTAGCCAAAATGAGCAGGAGAATAGTGTGACTACACGCATATTACACATGCATCGATGAGATAAACTGTAGTCTGAATGATCTTATCTGATCCCACACTGTAGTTGTAAAAATCACTGCAGTGCATATGAATGAAGTGAACAATTCCACTGAAATGTGTATTTCAGTGAGTGGACTTGTCTATCACATAACTACTTAATTCACAAAGTTTTTAAGAATTGTCTTGTTGAGCTGATATGCACACAATACAAATCGAGCAATGTTTATTTTTCATTATTTAACTGTACAGCGTGGCCTAAAAAGAATTTCTTCAAAGTCATTCAAAATATGTCATTGGTGATTATCCTATGTGTTAGAGCGTTCTTTTTCCAACAAAATGATACCATGATCGTTAATTTTGATTGAGGTGTTTGGATCTTGGGGCCAGGCGCGGTTCTACGGGGGGGCTTTGGGGGGCTTGAGCCCCCCCAAAAATTGCTCAAGCCCCCCCAAAAATTTTCGGACAAAAAATGTTTTACAATGAAAATATTAGTATTAAACTGAAGCCATCTAGCGATCTAGCGATCAAGATGAAATATTGATAGAAAGAAGTAATAAAAATGTTAAAGTATGTATTTACCATGCCCAGAAACAAGTCTTTTAAACACATATTTTCAAAAAATGTCCTACTCCTGCTCGGTCGCTTCACTCCCTCGACTACCCATTTACATTTTTTCACATAGGTCTACTTACTGTACATCTTCTTGAAATCCTGACAACAATCCTTATAATAATTTTCTTAAATATACCTTTAAAATATTATTTACTGTGCTTAGAAACATGTCTTTGTTACGTGATTTCAAAAATTTTCTTGCCGTGGGTTCCTCATCCCAAACTCGCCCTCCGCCCTCACGAAAGTATAAATACCCAATTACGGTTTTTCACATACTTCCTGAACATTTTTTTGAAATCCTGAATCTACATCAGATAAACCCACTGGCGTAGCAAGGGGGCATACTAGGGCCATCCCCACCCCCTATTCAGCAGCTAGAAAAAATGATAGATAAAATATTAGTCACAGAAAACTCACGGCACAGACGTAGGTGCGTCAATGCATTTTTCGGATAAGGGGGAAGGGGCAATATTTTCATTGGCGTGGAAACAAAATGTCAAAATTTTCGGCGCGCTCCGCGCGCAAAATTGTAATATAATCAAGCAACTTTTCACGCAAGGCGTGTCTCAAAATTAAATATTGTGTAATAGTTGAATGGTTTTGTTGAGCCTTGCGCTATTCTTGCATTTCGTTTTAAGAATGATTCAATTTTTTCATTTCTTTTGAGGGGGGGGGGGTCGGCAAAAGTAAGAAAAAGTCAAAATTTTCGGCGCGCTCTGCGCGCAGAATTGCAATAATACATTGACAATTTGACAATTTTTTCACAAAGGGCGCGAAAAATTGAACATTGTGTAAGTTTAATGGTTTTGTAGTGCTTTGCGCTATGCTTGCATTACGTTTTGAGAATGATTCAATTTGTCAGGTTTTTTTGCAGGGGAGGGGGCAAAAGTAAGGAAAATGTCAAAAAATTTTGGCGCGCTCCGCGCGCAGAATTGCAATAATACATTATGTTAAACATTTTTCTCGCAAAGCGCCAACAAAAACAACAACATTGTGTACTAGTTTAATGGTGGTGTAGTGCCTTACGTTGCTTGTGAAACATATCATTTTTTTTGGGGGGGGGGGGAGCAACACAATATGTCACAGTATGTCTGCCCCAATATTTTCATTGGCGTGGTAGTAAAATGATATACAAATAATGGTTTAGCAGTGCTTACCCTGCTTTTTAAACATATCATTTTTCAGTTTATCAGTTTTTGGGGGGAGGGCCAAAACAATATGTTTGCCCCAATATTTTAAGTGGCGTGGTTATAAAGTGTCAAAATTTCGGCGCACTACGCGCGCAACATTGCAATGTCGGCTAGCAATTTCTCGCCCGAGGGACCGGTGCGAAGCAAAATTGAATATTGTGTAAGTTTA
Source organism: Eucidaris tribuloides (assembly GCA_001188425.1). Lineage (NCBI taxonomy): Eukaryota > Metazoa > Echinodermata > Echinoidea > Cidaroida > Cidaridae > Eucidaris > Eucidaris tribuloides. The sequence goes on along the minus strand of JZLH01S0142336.1, from coordinate 26,912 downwards.
ATGGTTTTGTAGTACCTTGCACTACTATTTAAACATATTCTTGCAATATGTTTTCAGAATTTTGCAATTTGTTATCTCTTTAGTAGGGGTATAAGTAAGAGAAAACGTCACGTTCTGCATAGGAGGTGATCCCTCACTCGTCCTCCCCACATAAGCTACTCCTTCATGCAGCAAATAGGTCTAAACATAAAATGTGATTATTCGGGCATTAATCAGATATTGTGATAAATGAAAATGTGCCCCCAAAACAAATACAATATGATAATAATCTCGCTAATTGAAAAAAAAACGTAAGGTAAAAATGCAAATATTGTTGTCTAATTACCCCAAAAAACGGAATAAAAGTGGAGGAATATTCGGATATGATTTGTCACTAAAGCAGGCACAACATATAGATTTTTAGGTTTGAAATGCATTTTTTGATCCTTACCCTGGAGGGGGAAACTCCCTCCAGACCCTCTTCAAGCATTATCCCAATTCTACCAAAAATAAAAAACATTGGAACAAAAAGCTTACCGACTCGACCCCCTCCGTGTTTTTGGTTTTGTTTGTGTTTTTTTTTTTTTTTTGCTTTTTTTTTTGGGGGGGGGGAGGTATGTTCCTTCACCTTAGTCAATCCTCCACGTCTGCCCCCCCCCATTCAGTCACTATACGTAAAATACTCATTACCCATGCCTAAAAACACCCTCTTTTATTTCTATTAAAAAATTTTCTAACGTAGGCAGAACCCCCCCCCTCAAACACCACACTCCTCCCGCCCTCAGTCGCTTCGCTCCCTCGGCTATATGAAAAAAAGAAAAAAAAAAAAAAAAACTCAATACAGTCTTTCAAATACTTCCTGTGGGCCAACAACATTTTGAAATCCTGACTCCAATCCATCTTTATAAAGTATGGCTTCCGATATAGCAATTTACCATGCCTAGAATCACATCTTTTCTATGCGTATTTTCAAAAAGTTCCTACCGTGTTCATACCCTCCCAACCCCCCCCCCCCCCCCCGTTCCGCAGGTTTCGCTCCCTCGCAAGTATCACTGCAAAATTACAGTTATATACTCCCCTGTAATCTTTTGAAAATAATCCCTAATAATCTTAATAAAATCTACCTTTAAATGTTTATTTACCATGCCCAGAATCACTTCTTTTCTATGGGTATTTTCAAAAAGTCCCTACCGTCGGAGGGGGGTATCCCCCCTCCCACACCCTCCCCCGCTCGGTCGCTTCGCTCCCTCGCATGTTTCCGTCAAGCCCCCCTGTAGCCCCTCTAAAAATTTTGCTCTAGAACCGCGCCTGCTTGGGGCTATTTTTCTGAGGCAATGCAATTTCCTAAATTTGCTATTTTTTAACCTCCAGCGATTATCAGAACACCGAAACATTCTCACGTTACGGTGTGCCATAGAATAAGGTATGCCGAAACAAAGGGCTGGAATGCCCTCGCTTTGATAAGGAAGACGACGTGAGCTGCATCTCCATTGTCATCGCAATTTGTCTGGTGTGGCACGCTGAGACGCGAGAATATCTCGGTGTTCGGATGACCGCCGCTGATGAAAAATTGGCAAATTTGGTAAATGACATTGCCTCGGAAAAATAGCCACAGAACCCAAACGAATGACTGAAAATCAATGATTGATCATGGTATCATATTGTTGGAAAAAGAATGTTCTAATCGCTGAAACAAAAACCAATGGCATATTGCAGATGACGTTGAAGAAATTAGCAATCGCAGTTGTAGCATTCTTTCTAGGCTACCCTGTATAAACAAACACAAATCACTTACTTTACATTGTAAATTACATCCCGTTTCTTCTTTACATGTTTTGTTATCATGACATTTGTGATACTAGATGATTTTGAAACTCAAATGCTAAATGTCGGAAATATGCAAAGTTTCCGGCAGTTGCCGAAAATTCCCAATATCCGAAAAATTCCTGAATATTCCCATGGAAATTTTCCGCACTGAAAATTCCCGGGAATTTTGTAACCCTATGATTATCTGTGGCTCTGTTTATATGTGTGACTATGGTTGTGTGTATAGGTGTATGTGTATGTGTATGTGTATGTGTGTGTGCGTGTTTGTGTGTGTGTGTGTGTGTGTGTGTGTGTGTGTGTGTGTGTGTGTGTGTGTGTGTGTGTGTGTGTGTGTGTGTGTGTGTGTGTGTGTGTGTGTGTGTGTGTGTGTGTGTGTGTGTGTGTGTGTGTGTGTGTGTGTGTGTGTGTGTGTACGCGTGTGTGTGTATATGTGATGTGACTTCAGGTTTCATTGTGTGTGTATGTTTATGTATATGGGGGGCATATTGTGTGACATACATCTGTGTGTGTACTATGTCTGTGTGCATATGCATATGAATATATGAACGACCGAAGTATTCGAGCATTCATTTTTATTGCCCCATATCTAACCGAAGTTGACAACTCGAAGTTATTCAAATTTCTAGTACATAATTTGTAGATATCTATAATACCCTAATGCTTTGGTTCAGTTTCATCTTTGGTTTCATATGGGACAATAAAGACAGATTTCCAAAATGGACTTGGGTCGTTCTTATATTCATATATTCATATACAGGTATTTGTGCAGGGGCGTCGATCCTGAGGCATAGGGGCCATCACCCCCCCCCAAAACAATTTGACACACATGTGACTCACATGAAATCCATTAATTCTGATACCTCATATGGCGTGAACAAGGAATCCACTAATTTGATATCCTAAACAGTGAAATCAACCAATTTGATGCCCTATAGCCACGTGCATGTCCTTTTCATTTAAAACACATTGCATCAGCCGCAAAGGTTCACTTAATAATTCATTTATAATTTTCCTAATTAACAAACGTTCATTTCGAGATGTTACTCAAATTATCACCCCTAAATGGCGTAATCTAATAACCAAATTAGTAACCCTAAATGGCGTGACCGTGAGAAAAGGCTACCCTAAGTGGCGATTGCCGGCTATATGGTGCTGAAAAAAAGCTACCCTTTTTCCAAAAGACGTCGACGACGTCCGAAGGCTAGAAAAGGGACCCTTTTCGACGCTTTTTCTGGACGCGGGTGCGTATAGCAGGCCGTGTGGAGTGCGACCCCCCCCTCCGGGATCTTTAAGCTGTTTCTAGATGTCTGAGTTTATATTTTGTTGTGTCTCGTACCCACTGTTGGTCTTCTACCTGTATGTAATCTCTAACATGTTGCGTTAGCCATCATCCTAACCTTTTTTCTCGCATCTTCTTTCGGTTCAAGTGTCCCCATGGTCTCTCCTGCCCCCCCCCTCACGCGCACGGGGGGGGGGCACGCACCGAACACTCGAAAATCGGGGCTCTGGGCAACGGGCCTTGATTCGAAATGGGGTCTCTGGACACTGGGAGCTAAGGTCAGGAAACTCAAAAATGCTTAATGCTCTGCGAACTTGCACAACGGCGTGCTGAAGATGGCCCACAAGCTCTGGCGGGCGGGGGGCGGGGCAGTCAAACATAATGTGTCACAATGCGTGATCAAAAAACGCGTTTAAAGGGTGTTTTTTAATTTTCTAGCGAGGGCCGCCGCGTGCCACGCATTTAAGGGCTTCATCAAAAACACGATTTTCAAAAACAAAAAAACGGTGCATCTTAGGCAAAAAGTCTGCTACAATTCACCAGCAAAGTTTAGGGAGTACTTTTATTCGACCACACTAGCTTCAATTGTTCGAGAAGCCAAGATGATAACCAAACGCTTGTATATCGGGTATGTATTAGGCCTAAAACGTTGAAATGAGATGCCACGTGACTACACACGGGAGACCTCGCTTTCAGAGGCGTTATTTGCCACGCAGAGAAACACTCTGTTTAGCGGGTGTCTGCGAAATAATTTGGCTGCACGCAGCTGATACATACCTTATTGTTTGACTGCCCCCCCCCCCCCCCGCCGGGCTCTGGGTTCGGCCACCCCCGCAGCAAGCGGCTGCGGCAGCGACGCGAAAAATTACGAAGCGAACCGGGCAAATTTTGCGGGCGTAGCTCGGCAACTGGAAAACTCAAAGATTTTCGTCTTGCATTTTCTGACAACTGAGATTGTCTGGAACGGAACATTTGGGCT
>JZLH01S0142326.1:21174-39199 GCA_001188425.1 Eucidaris tribuloides | reverse complement strand
TAATTTCTTATGTATTTTATTGTTTTGTGAATTTCTTATGTATTTCTCTGTTCTTCGACCTTTTGTTTTCTATTGTTTTTTCGATGAAATTTGTTGGGGACACTTTTGCAATCATAAACAGCATAAAATTAATTCATTTCAAATAGTAAAAGCAACAATAATCATACATTTATTATTTTTGGCTGAAAACACAATTTGCATTGATTTTGTACACAAAATCACGTTTTTGAGCGATTTTTGGGTTGACATGCATGTATAAAAAGTCACGCAGCGTCGTAACGGTACGTCCGATTTTCGCGAAAATGATCTCAAAAGATGCGCAAGACTTGAAAGTAAAAGTCAGCGAGCAACGCGATCAAAAAGTTTGCGCAGCGGCATGGTCGCGAAATTCGTCGAGGGGGGGTCAATTGACCCCCCCCCCCCAGTTAATATAGGGTTAAAGCCCAAGTACAGTTTTGGTAGAAAATCCAACTCTTACACCAATCTTTCACAAAGTAATCTACTGTTCCCCTAGACAGTAGAAAACAATGTCAAACCAACTGAAATTGTTTGTAGTGACAAATTGTGATGTATGAATTATTGTAGAACAGGTAAATTTACTACAGCAAAGTGGTCCTAGGTAGCCCATTTTCATAATGTATTCAAATAAATGGATATTTTCTCCACCTAAGCCTAGTGACAAGCTACTTCTGTCACCTGTTCCTATGAATACATTTTAAATACTAAAAATGCAAATTGCATACATTAGTTGTTGCTATGTCCGGCAAGCTATCAGGCTGTCAAGAGCAACCTTTGTCAGAAAGGTATGCATAAAATTTACATGCATTATGAAGCTGGTCTATTAAAAGAGTTAAGGAAATTTACTGTACTCAATGGGTTACTCCTGTTAAATGGGTAAAAAAATGCCTACCTCATTTATGCACAGCCAACCATGTTGCTAAACTTTATTCTCCCTGTTCTGTCTCTTTCTGCAGAAATTAAACCGCAAGCTGCACCTGTCCAAGGTCAAACATTCAAAGTTCAACGAGTCGGGTCAACTGGTGACCTTCTACGTCCTGTCCATCCTGTGGGGAATTGATATCATGGTCAAGGTAAGGTCAAAGGTCGAAGGTTAACTTTTGTGGAATTCGCTGCCATAGATGTGACGCCACTCCAAGGTCAACCAGCCGCAACCATGGTAACTGGTTCACGCGATGCGTGAGCGCGATATGAACACTGAACCGGCTGTGAGTTCACTATGGCCGTCGTGTCAATGTACGGAAAAATGTGTTATTTTCACGAGTGATTATATGAAACGCAGACAAAATTAAGGAATTTCAGGTACTGGAGTGTGTTCTCAGACAACTTATCCTTTATAGAAATATGCTCTTTTGCCTTATTTTTTGCTACAATTGTTGATTTTGAGGGAAATATCCAGGCAGTCATAGCGAAGTTTCCGTGTAAACTGTATGAGTGATACGTTGTTATGGAAAGTGCGTGAACCATTGTCAAGGAAGTGAGCGTGACCCGAGGTCAAGTCACGTCATACTTTGGCAGCGAATAGACACAGAGACTGCATCCTGTAACAGTTTAGTCTTGGTTCCAGACCAGAGTATTCTCACTCTGTGTCAGTCCCATCGTGGATCCTCAAAAGTAAATCAAGACCCTAGTCTTAGTCAAAGCAGTTGACTGAAGATAGTAGTTTCCTTATAGTAGTTTCAATATAGGATGGGTCAGTCTGAATGTCTGGAAGGCAGACTAGTAATAGTTTTATCTTAGTACCATGCAATTAGTTGATTTGATTTGATTGCCCTCCTTCATTGCATGGAAAAAAGGTATCCACTGTTTGCCTCAAGTTTAACAGGATATCCCATAGAAGTTAACCCTATCTGGCCCGGACGGGGGGGGGGGTTTAAGTTTCGCGACCATTCCGGCGCGAAAATTTTTTGACGTCTCCTCGTGACTTTTTTATTTTCAAGTGTTGCCGCATCTTTTGAGACAAATTCGCGACGTCGGGTACGCGGTCCGGAGTACGACAACTTTTCTACTTGCATGTCACACAAAAATCGCTCAAAAAATGATATGGTGTATTTACATGCAAATTGTGTTTTTCAGCCCAAATTCATACATGTAATGATTATTTACTTTTACTGATTGAAATTAACTAATTTTATGCTGTGTTATATCGCAAAAGTGCCCCGAGAATTTCATTGAAAACATAAACAACAATAAAAAACAAAAGGTCGAAAAAACAAAGAAATCATAAAAATTCATGAAACATAAAATACATAAGAATTAATTCTGATTCAGCATTTTTTTGACAGATAATGTTAGAAATGTCAAAAAGAATATTATCACCAAAAATTAGCATTCTGTGAGCTGTTTAAAGGGAGTTATAAGCCAAAAATATGATTTTTATACAGAAATATGCATAATTAATTACTTAAAAATAGAAGATAATTATTTTTCAAAAATCTAACTATACAGTCTTGGAGATTACGTCCGGCTCTGTGCATGTGCAAATTTTCGCGGCGATTGCGCGATCCCGCGGCCGAGATCTGAGGGGGGGGGCCAAATTAACCCCCCCCCCCCCCCCACCGGGCTATACAATTTCTAAAAAAGCCCGGGCTGATTAGGGTTAAACCTGTTGTACTGTGGGATGTATGTTGTTTTCGTACGTCTGTTGACATGTAGCATTTATTATTGTGTTTATTCATTACAAACATATTGACAGTATTGCCAATACGGTATTCAGCAGTAAAGGATGCACTTATGTGAGAGAACAAACAAACTTCTGGTTCCCTACATTAACATTTGCACATGTGCATAATGATGTACGGGGAAGAGTCCCTTTAAAGAAGAGTTAACAACCAGTTATTTGAATGTCATATTATGTAACATTTCTATTCAGTTTAGGGCTGGCCGATGTTTAGATAATATCGAAATTACACGATGTTGAAAAAATAACGTCTGCACGATAATGATCTCATGATTATTTCAAAATATCGCCAGAGGCACGATATGACCAAAATTCCATCGATTATGAAAACCTAATGGGGTAGATACATGCACTGCAGTGGGAGGGACCAAAAAATCCCTAGCTATGAATGAATACTCTGCACACGAGTGCTACTGTCTGTAGATAGGGAGGTGGGGGACAGAAGAGACACCTCCATTCTCTTCAGCTATCAAACTTGTGGTATTGAAAGTGGTAGAGCATTTAGTATAACTATCAACAATCATAACAACTCTATCAACACGCTGCCCACCAAAAGTGTAAACAATCAGCACCATGAATCTCCTGATCTAGTTACAAGAGGGTCTACAGAAAGCAACATTGTTTTGACTACATTTTGATAACAGCCCTACAGGGCTGCAAGTTCAGCCTAAAATAGATTTATCTTCTTCATCACAAATCTGTTTTTCAACTCTGGCGATACATGTAAATCGTGTTATCGACGGTGTTCTTTCCACGATAATCGAATGAGGTTCAGATCAAATTTCCCCACCCCGAATTCAGTTACAACGTTCACCTGCTTGTTTGGAATAGAAAGAATTCAACCGGCATGTTGTTTCCACAAAAATAGGACATCCATGTTGCGACTCTAGTACTGGGTAGAGTCCCTTAATAGAGAGAGAGTAGCAACATAGAAGGTCCTATTTTTAATGAAACAAAATGGCGTGCGGATTCTTTCTATTCACAGCCCCCGATGCTCATCGCAATTGAATAGAAATATCACGTAATGTTGCTTTGTATCGGAAACAAAATGGCGTTCAAATCGCGAGTTGTCACTACTCTCTACATATAGGGACTCTATTGCCAAATACCCTATTGTCATTATGGGGAGAATTATGTGTTTTTCTGACTTCTTTACTTTCTTTTCTTCTTATTTTATCTTGCAGGAAGGATTCACACAAAATTTGTCTCACCTCTGGGAGGGCTATCCACACTCACTCCTGTCCTTCAGATTAAAATTTTATTTCATCATCCAGGTGAGTCACTAAATCAAGTTGAACTCAGTGACATATCTGGGGGGCAAGGGGGGGGGGGCGGTGCCCTGGGTACCACTTTCAGGGGGAGGGGTCCAAAAATGCATGAGTAAAGAAAGAAAAAAACACTGAATTTTGAATCTGATGAAATGCAACGAAAAAAGCCACTGGCGTCAGATGTTGGAAGGGGCACAATTTCAGCACTTACTCCAGCATCAGTAGTTTTTTTTTTTTTTGGAGGGGGGGAAGATGGGCAAGGGGGACGTGGTGGCCCCAGGCATCACTTTCAGGGGAGGGGTACAAAAATGCAAAAGTAAAGAAGAAAAATGAAAGTTGGATCTGAGAAACATACAACCAAAGAAGCCACTGGCATCGGAAGTTCGAAGGGGCACAATTATAATTGTACTTCAATTATATTGTGTAGGATTGGTTAGAATCATGTAGACTTAAAGCAGACAATCTGTCTTCATAGTACAGAAAAAATAATAGATGTGCTTGATGAGGATGAGGATGAAGAGGAGGGGAAGTAAGGGGAAAAAGAGGAGAATTGTGATAGATGATTTTATGATGATAATGATGATGATGATGATAAAAATGATGATGATGATGATAAAAATGATGATGATGATGATGAAAATGATGATGACGACTACGATGATGATGAAGATGATAAAGGGAAAAACGATGATGAGATGATGATAATGCTTGAATTTTTTTGCGAACTATTATTTATTTGAAACAGCACAGATATTGTATAAACTATAGTACATGTACTGCAATATAAATTACTGCATTGAGAAATTACAGTAGCTGTACTGATTTTGTAAGGTGCTAATGCCTAAATTCTTGTTGCTTTCTTTTCTGTTTGTTGTGTTCTGGTGATGATTTTACTAAAATGGGCATCAGTGTTGAACATGCTGTTGATTCCACAATTTGTCTGAAATACTACATGTACCTCTCTCTATTTCTGTGTGTTCCTACAGATTGCATACTGGTTCCATGCCTTCCCAGAATTATATTTTCAGAAAGTTAAAAAGGTAACTTTTCCTCTTTGTAAATATATGTTATTGCTTTAAAAGGTCCTCATAAAATATAAGTGCATTAACTGTATAAAGTGGAGAATACAATATGAATTTGTGTAGACCTTTGTATTTAATATGTTTCTTTATTTCCTATAGTGCTTGATTAAAAAGTGTTTTATTCTACCACAGCATGCTAGTATACTGTTACAAATTGCATATTGGTTCCATGCCTTCCCAGAATTATATTTTCAGAAAGTTAAAAAGATAACTTTGCTCTTTAATATGCTTTATATCCATTACATGCTAAAAGATCCTCTTGAAAAAAAAGACTCTTTATCTGCATAGTGCAGAATTTACAATATGAATTTTGATAGACCTGTTTGTTTAAATGTGACTGTTTTTATTTCCCTAGTGCGTCACCAGTCACTTTATTTGACCAAAACATACTGGTATGTTGATGTAAATTAATCAAATTGTAAACTGAACTACTACCCTGGGACTGGTATTATTTGTACTGGGAACAGTTAAATGAAACTGTACCTAGTTGTTTGAATAAAGTGAATTATTTATGTTTTTATCACTCTTTCCCTCAAAATAAGCCAGGTTTATGATAGACCTATGCAAACATGCATTTCCTGTGTTGAACATGTACTTGTATAAACAGGAAGAATGGTTTCATATGTACATGTACACTGTATAAGTGAAAGCAATAACATGTTTTTTTTGTGTTTTTTTTACAAAGGTGAGTTTCACTGTTGCAAACTCACTTCAATCTAGATACATGTATCACTATCTTTGCATATACTCCATGTACTTGTTCTTATACAGTGCATTCCAGGAAAAAAAATACAGAACCCTAAAACGAGGGTTATTGTGTGGAAACAATGGGGTATATTTTTAAGGGAAATTTTTGGAAATGGATGTACAAGTTGAAATTAAGACTATCTTGTACCATTAGAATGATATAAATTTATTGAATCTCCTCTCAAGGAGATAACTCCAGCAAAATTATACTGAACAGTGAACCTTTCTGCACTTCTTCAAAATCTGCCTGTACAAATTTCCTATACATGTCCGTAACAAGGACAGAAGAATTTGTGACAAAATGTTTCATCCGGTTGCGAACATGATATGGGAAATTTGTAAAAGTAGATTGTCACAAATCTGCATGAACAAATTTTCTATACATGTTCATAACAAGGACAAAAGAATTTGTGACAAAATGTTCCATCCGGTTGTGAACATGTAATGGGAAGTAATAGATTTTTTATTTGTCTCTCTCTGTATTTTAGATCGCAACTGCAGATCTATAATTTTAACGAACATGTCAGAAAAACATAACAATGTCAGAATTGTGAGCCTTGGTATTTGTTACTTGTACATCGTGTCAATGCCGGTAACCAGTGATGGCCTGGTGGTATTGTCGCAGCCCGGATAGCTGTAGATGGCGGGTTCGAAACCTGGTTCATTTTTTCTGACATGTTTGTTAAAATTATAGATCTGCAGTTGCGATCTAAAATACAGAGGGAGACAAATGAAAAATCTATTACATCGCATTTCAGCTCTCTGAATAATCCCTTTCATTTAATAATGTAATGGGAAGTTTGTACAAGTAGATATTTGTTGGCTTATGCTGTAAAGTATAGGTCATCTTTATTTAAGTTTTCGATTTTTTTTTTCATTTGAATGGTCCACGTAAAAAACTGAGGAAACCAAAAATGTGACTTTGATGATTTCTGATTTTCAGTCCATGTCATATGTTTATAACCTTTACTGTGAAATTGCCCACATGCATGTTGGAAAAAATTGTGTAAAGAAAAGTTTCAAATAAAGTATACCCTTTCTGACACTAATTTAAATTCTAATGTAATAAAGTATACCCTTTCTATTGTTATGTAAATTTAATGTACATGTAATAAAATATACTCTTTCTAACACTGTAATTTGAATTGTAAAGGTAAATGACATGATTGGGGGTACTAGCCCTTAACTTGGGGTGAAACTATTCTAAAATCAAGTACATGTCGACTGTGCAAGTATTCTACTGTGAAAATTTGGTAGTCAAAAGTTGACTTGTTCTAAATAACTATCCCCTGTGTGCCTTGAGACAGACAAATCTGTTGTGTAGGGTTCTATGGAATGTATTTTTATCGGGGCTTGAGAGAAACATAATGCTAGTATGTTCATGCTTGATTCGGCTTAAGTAAACAAATTCAAGATAAATCCTTCCAGCCAGGAGATACACTGCAGCCGGTGAATCCATTGATATACTTTTCCACCAGTTTGGTTCTAAAGGCACTTGTTTCTCCCAATCATATCACTGTCCTTTAATGTGGTAAGATTTCTAAGTTAGAATGAATTTTGTGATGAAATATACTTTGAAAGAATCAATATCCAAAATTTATAGAAAATGTGAATATATTTGCCGTTTACACATAAATCTGTCATAAAATCTCAATTTTGTAGGAAAATACCCAATGTAAATCCACCGATTTTATGATTGATTTAGAGAGGGCTGCCCTTTTGCTATATAAAAAAATTAAATCATTTTGTTGACTGTCATACCTTATATATTTGTTGAGACTAATATTTAAGGGGTACAATTTGTGGTGCAAAAAGTGCACCGGTAAATGGTGTGATTGGGGGTAGTCCTCAACTTGAGGTAAGACTCTTCCAGCATCAAATAAACTCTGCAAGGATTCCTACTTTGAAAATTTCGTAATCAAAAGTTGACAAATTTTCAAAGAATTTGCATCAGTATGCCTTGTGACAGACAACTTTGTTGTGTAGCTTTCGACGGGGCACAAGAGAAATGCAGTAATGGTACATGTATGTTCATGTTTGATTCTCCTCAAGTGAACAAATTCAAGCCAGGAGATACACTCCAGTTAGTGTATAGACTGGTATATCTTTCAACCAGTTTGGTTCTAGAGGCATTTTTTATTTCTCACAGTTATGTCACTGCCCTTTAAGAGGTAGAATGTTAAAAGTCATGTCTGTATGAACAATCAGTGCAGCATAATTTCCTCATACTGTAACTTAAATAAAGCATTGTATTACTTTCATGTTTTGTATTTTTTTTAATTCTTAGGATGAGATGGGCGCCCGAATACAATACTCGGCTTTCTATCTTTTCTTCTTCTTGTCGGCGTACGTTCTAAAGTAAGTTTGGTTTCGTTAAGGAAGGAAATTACTCGTAGAGGAGACTACAATTAAAGCCACTTCACGCATTTGTTAGAAGTCATCTAGACAATAGTAATAGGCTCCTCTATAGACTTCCTGGGCCCTGATATTTCATTCATTTAGGCAAAGTCTTTTGGCAACAAAGCTCACAATTTGAACTTTAAACATGATTACACCATTTTCTTATAGCAGAAAGCAGATTTTTTTGTGTATATTTATTCTGTTTGGATTTAAGTTTATTTCTGTTTTGCATATACCGAGTGTCCCAGAAAAAATGATACACTTTTAAAATTGCCCCCAAATATATATTATTTCGAGTTTTTGAAAAGTGTTCATATATATAGAAAGCTGGAAATCTCTTCTTTCATATGACACCAAAAAGTTTGAAATTGGGTCATGCTTGAGTGAGTACTACCCACTTTTGTAAAGGACCTGAAAATTAGGTTGCGCAGGAATTGGCTATTCACTGTTACAACAGATTCAAGCTCTCTTTGATTACAGTATGTGTGGAGCTAGGTGAGGATTGGGATATGTGAATTAAAGATCTTAATGACTGAAAACATGAAAGACTGCAGTACTTGGGCGAAGGGGTATTGGGGTGGTGGGAGTGTTAAGGGTGTTGGGTTTTGCAGATATGGGGAGTGGGGTGATTGAGGTATGGGGGCAGAAGGATGGGTTGGAGGGGTGGGGTGGTATGTTAAGGCAACCCGAACACACCCTCACTCCCCACCTCCTCTTGTGGAGTGAGGGGGTGGTGGGGGTGTGTTATGTTACCTTAACCCACTATCCCCACTACCCGCACCTCACCACCTCCACACCTCAACCACCCCACACCCCACATCCACACCACCCCACATCCCTCACACTCCCACCACTCCCACCACTCCCACCACTCCCACCACTCCCACCACCCCTCATCCCACCATACCCCTTCACCCAAATACGGTAGTCTTTCATGTATTCAGTCATAAGATCTTTAATTTACATATCCCAATCCTCACCTAGCTCCGCACATAATCAAAGAGAGCTTGAATCTGTTGTAATTACAGTGAATAGCCAATTCCTGCACAACCTAATTTTCAGGTCCTTTACAAAAGTGGGCAGTGCTCACTCAAGCATGAACCAATTTCAGTCTTTTTGGTGTCATATGAAAGAAGAGATTTCCAGCTTTTCATATAAATAAACATTTTTTTCAAAAAATTTGAAATAATTTTTATGTGGGGGCCATTTTAAAAGTGTATCATTTTTTTCTGGGACACTCGGTACATACTTTGTTAAAAAAGGAATTATTTTACACATGTGGATTACATGACTTCTGTTACAATCTGGATTTAGTGGCAGAGCCAACAAAAGTTTTACATGTACTCAAAAATAGTAGTTAAACTTATTCCTTAAATTCTTTTAAGAAACATTCCTGCGCAAGAAGAAAGAATTGTGTATAAAATCAGTATGTTAGTATTTCAATGTTTACATAACTGTGCTCCAAAATATCTGTCTTCCCTTTTTCAGTTTCGTTTACCGTCAAATTACCAATTACGCTCAAATGCAGACACTACAGCACTCCGTTTACCACAAGCCAACACGAAAGCTGGTGAGCGCAGCTTCCATTATTGTGGACCAAGAGTCTGGAATAAGTTGCCGAAGGAGCTGCGCTCATCAGCTTCGATATACACATTCAGAAGGGAGCTGAAAACGTTTTTGTTCTCTTAGTGTTAGTTTTAGTTTTATTTATAAGTTGTAAAGCGCATTGATCATTTGTGAAATTGGAAATGCGCTATATAAGAATCAATTGTATGTATGTATGTATGTATTGTTAAAGGATATACTTAAAATGGATTATAGACATGCACAGGGGCAGCACCAGGGTATAATCCTGAGAGAGGGCAAAACCTAATGAGGGAAGGGGGAGGCAAACATGTCTAAAAGATCTAAATTTTTATGAATTACTTGGTTAAAAGTGGTTAAAACCCCATGGTTTTCTCTATTTTGACAATTTATGGGGGCGGCCGGTGGCCACCCCCGTGATGATGACGATGTGGATGATGTAGATGATGATGATAATGATGATGATGATGATGATGATGACGATGATGATGAGTTGATGATGATGATCAGTTGATGACAACAATGATGATAATGACAGCAATGAGGATGATAATGAAGCTGGTGATGATATGATGATTATGATATGATGATGAAGATGATGGTGACAATGACGATGCTGATGCTGATGATGCGTGTGATGATGACGAAAAAGATGACGACGCTGAAGATGACAAAGATGACTATGATGAGTATGACTGATGATGATAGTGATAATGATGATAATGATGACGACAATGACGATGATGATGTAATTTTATAATTCCTCATGTCTGTCGGAAAATAACACTCCTGATGCCACATAAAAAGTGATCCTTTTACATTACAGTGCACTCCCGTTATAAAGATCATGGTTATAAAGAAATTTCCTGTTACAACGAAGTAGAAATTCAGGTCCCAAAGTTATCTATGTATAGTTATATACTCTTACTGTTTGGTTATAACAGGATTTCAATACAACGAAAGAAAATTGCCGGTCCCAAGGACTTTGTTAAAGCGGGAGTCGCCTGTACTTTCTTTGAAGATAAAAGAAAGGAATGTTTTAAGTTCATTCTTGATTGTGACGTAGGAACTATGTAAGGATAACTCTTGCGATTATTATTTTCTTTTTTTCTCCTACAGTTTGACCCGTCTTGGCCTCATCTGTTTTGTGCTTCATTATATTGCTGAGCTCACGTTTCATGTTGCTCGACTTTTGTACTTCAGCGAAAAAACTGAACTTTCACAACCAGGGTGAGTTACATTACATTGTTAATTCTATTGAGAGTACCTTAACATGCACATTCTTGAAGATGTATTTCGTGCATGCATTTTATCGCATACCTTTCATGTCTTCTGACTCAAGTTTTGTACAAATGAACTTCATTCTGCACATGCAGTATCAACGAGCCCACCAAGGTGGATGGAGACTAAGGGATCACTGTCCGTCGTCTGTCCGTGACACTTACATAAACTTGAATAATTCTGTGCTAAATGCTCCAATTACAATCAAACTTGGATGGAAGATTAATCATACAGACTTTCATACTTTGATAATGTTAGGTTTTTTGAGCACGTTTCTATTATGGCCCATAATTTGCCCCCATTTGCCCAATTGTGACCAAACTTGGATGGTAGATGTCTCATAGTGAACTGAAGGTCACCAAGATATCAAAGGTCACCGGCAGGGGTCAAACGTCTTTTTGAGCCCAATGTTAAGTTTTTTGAGCACATTTCTATGTACGCGAAACTGGGCTAGACACATTTTGGCTATCTCCTTGTTGCTGTAGGTCCTACATACTTTTTGAATATTACTAAAAGAAATTGATGACGTTTCCCGTATCTTTCCAGTTTTGCACTTTGGACAATCCTCTTTCCCCTGGTCCGACTGGCCATCATCTCTCTCACAGTTCTGACGGTTTGGTTTGGACTCGGCAAAGTAGAGAACCAAGGCCTGGACTTAGCAAATGGAAACTTTAATTCACCCCTCTCAAGGTAAGACAGTACCCACTTCATAGCTCTTGGTTTATAAAGGTTAAAAAGTTGATGGTATATGTGACTGTCACCATGATACTCAGATAAAGTTGCACATCTTATGAAACATAAACATAAGAAAGAAAAATACTTTGTGTGAAAAATATCAATATTCAAACTTTTGCAACATGTGAAGGTCATAAAACTTGTTTTTTCTTGAGGGCACTTCATTTTCATACTTACGATATACTTTTTGATACACTTTTCATAATTACAATATTTGGCACCTTCCTTACCTTTGGGTTGTGTGACTTTATCAGGGTATTCTGCCCCCCCCCCCCCCAATGACAAAAGAGCATTACTGACATTTTGGTGTTTTGGAGATATTGAGCAAAATGTATTTTGTTCAACACGTAAAGCCCATTCAGTATCCTTTTAAAAAGCGGATTATGAAACAAAGGGACACTTCTAATTAATTTTTTTTTTCTGCATGTTTACCATGATGTATTGAGTCCCCTACACTATATAACTCAATTTTGAAAAAAAATGTCAGTTATGCCCTTTTGTCATGGGGGGGGGGGGGGTAAGGTAGTTGTGGTGACAGGTCACATATAGTCTTGGATCAGCGCCTGTAAGGCACTCTCTCATACCCTCCCTGATCATCGGGCCATATCATGCCTGCTCAGTTGTGAACCACCTCCACTCCCTGACGAGTATTTCTATACCGATGCAATTACTTACAGCATTCACGCCAATTTGTCTCCGAAGGGATTTCTTGTCCTCTCAGCAGTGTTGCACGACTAAGTCGCCAAAAGTCAAAGTCGTGACTATCATCTAGGAGTCGCGACTCCGACTTTAGAAATGCCAGAATCGACTCCATGTAATCACATATGTATGCCATATAAACCAGTCAAAACATCAATGACAATGTGCGGGACTATGGTAGAAAGTCAATTTTTGAATGATCGTAATCACAGTTGAAACAAAATAAGTTCAGAAATAATTTTCAAAATGAACTAACCATTATCATTGGTAATGAAATTGAACAACAATGGACTGCTTTTGCATCAAAATCACTGAAATCATTGAAGGAGGACACTGAACAGTCATTGTATTAGCTGTAATGTGCTTCTTTTTACCTACTCATGTACTGATCATACCAACAGAACTGAATCTCAAGAGTCAGCAAATAGTCGGAGTCGCTCCTAGGGTATTGCGGATGATGCTTTTATGCCCCCGCCGACGAAGTCTCGAGGGGGGCATTAAGCATTGTTCCTGTCCGTCAGTCTGTCCGTCCCCCGAATTGGTTTCCGCATGATAACTTTAAAAATATAAGACAGATTTTAAAAACTTTTGGTGTGTAGATAGATGACATTAAAACACAGGTCAAGTTTGAATTTGGAGTTCGAAAGTCAAAGGTCACAGTCATTACATATGCAAATTGTTTCTGCACGATAACTTAAAAAATATTAGATGGATTGCCATAATTTTCGGTGTATAGGATGATGACACTAAAATGAAGGTCAAGTACGAAATTTGGTGTCCACAGATCAAGGTCACAGCTGATGCAAATTGGTTTCCACATGATAACTCAATAAGAAATACTTGCTGATCGTGTGAAGCGGGGGCATCCGTGTCGTCTGGACACAGCAAATTTCTAAGTCTTTTGTTTTCTTTTTGTGTGTGTTTTACTCAGATTGGGCATTTTGGCCACAGTGTGCCTTTTCCAGGCCTGGCCCATCTTCAACTTTCTGATGTTTCAGCTTCGCCGTCGCCGCGAGGCCCAACTGGCCGCCAAGCCGCAGCGCAAGTCGGCTCCTTTAAAGACCAAAGAAAAGAAGAAGAAGGAGGAAGGAGACACCAAAACCGGTAAGATAATCTAGTTTAATTCTTCAAGCAACACACCACAAAAAAGACAGAACTCTGTGCCACAATAAGTTATTATTGATTAAGATTGAAAAAAACAGACAGTAGAAAGATTCCTATGTAGGGGTATGAACAAACTGGCTCAAGAGAATGCATAGTAGTTACATAGCAAAGTATGAATACATGAAATAAATAATACATGACGGTTATTTACAAGTTGTGTAGATGTACCATATACATTCTCACTATATGACAAATTTAATGCATTAATCTTGTGTAGAGTATTATTCATAGGCCATCAGGTGAATACTGATATACATGTACATGTAATACACTAAACTGACTCAAATCAGTGAGCAATACACCCAGACTAAATATCCCTTAAATGTTTATGCAGTTTTGAAATTCTTGATAATTATTGATCTTGAGATTTCATAGACATGTTCATCGTAAGTAGCCTAAGGGCAAAAAGTATGTTTTTTGTGTGTCTGGAGAGCTCGACCCCCCCCCCCCCAAAAAAAAAAAACCCCAAACACTCAACCTGTAAATTAATAGGCTTACATTGTGGAGCTTCAATTTAAAGAATTGTCCAACTTTGATATCTGAGCTACATAGTAGTGCTTAAATGGACAAATACCCTACAATACAAAAGTTTGGAAAGTTAGGCTAACACTGGCAAGATATGCACGAATAAACAATTTTCACTCCAGTGATGGATAAAATAGCCAAGATCTACACACAGTAAGTCTGTGGGAACTAAGGGGCAGGTGAATCACGGTCAACTTGAGTGCTTGTAGATTTTCACTTTTGTAAAGCACTGAATCATCATTTTGAAATACAATTTTTTTTTCAGGGCTTCATTTTTAGACCGTATCAAAGACACTTACTGCATGGAGGATTATTTAGCTCACATTTTTTTTTTAAACTGTAGTCATTGTTAGCCTGTGGCTTTAAACATGATTCTCAGAATATAAGCACATTACAGCAGGCTGTATGTGAATAATTTCTTGCATAATTCCTGTCTCTTTACCTCTTTTATATGATAGGTCGACCTGGTGAAGGTGGTGAACAAATTGACAATGGCTCCGCTACGCCTGCAATAACTGATTCCCCCCACTCAGAGAATGGAGGAGTCCGTGTCAGGAGCAAGAGCAAAAAGAAGTGAATCTCCTCGTCTCCTAGATGGTTTGTTACCTAGCAACGAACATCCCCACATCATCTTTTGCCTCTTAGTCTGACTAGCATCTTTTCCAATTATTATTTTAAATTTCTGCAGCATTTTAGAAATGTTTCTTCAATATCTTCAATTGGATCCTTCCATATCTATTATGTTATGTTTATGTCTAGTTTGTAGACGATGTTATTAAGTTGGTGATGTAGGCATTATATTGTGTTTTTTTTGTTTATGACTTTTCGGCATAATGTTATGTGATGTGATCAGACAGAACACATTCTTTCCATATCCATAAGAATTAAGTGACTAATATGTATTGTGTATTTTAATTTATGAATAACTATAGAACAAAACATTTTTTCACACAAATAACATCATATTCGTCACAGTGTAGATTATTTATCTTTATTTAGAGTGTACATGTAGCTAAGCAGTCATTTTAATTCTTCTCATACGAGAGTTGTGCTAACATGAATTCGATTTGTTCTGCATTTTAATATTGTATGTAACATACACCTTTCGATCATATACATTTTTTTTTTTTTTAAGGGTTTTTGGGTCATTACATTAGCACAGTGTACAGTACAGCATCGCTACAGATGCAGTTCAATGACTACTGGTTCGCTTCCTAAAAGAAATGTCAGTGCAACTCTGTTTTTCATTCATTTTCGCTGTCTCTTCCACCACGCTTCTTTTATCATCATCCCACCCTTTCCCCATACTGTAGTTTCGTACAATAGACCAGTTTCATAATGTATTCAAATATATGGATGTTTTCTCTTCTGAAGCCCAGTGACGAGCTATTTCTTTCACCTGTTCTTATGAATACATTTTCAATACTGAAAATGCAACTTGGATACATTATTTGTTGCTATGTCCGGCAAGCTATCAGGTTGTCAAGAGTAATCTTTGTGAAAAATGTGGGCGTGAAATTTGCATACACTATGAAACTGGTCTATTTTTTCAGGTTATATTGTTGGATGGGGTGAAATACAGGTGAAATATCCGCTACCCTTATCTTGTTAGTAATGGCGCAGCACAATGCATGAATTCACATGACAGCTTAGAATACAGAGATTAAGGCTTATTTGCTGTTCGCAAACATCTTTCACTCTCTCTGCCATTATTATCTTGCTACCAAACCAAAATAGTGAGTCTGCTCATCGTGGTATCTCTCCCATGTACCACTCTGTTACTTCCATCTTCTTCTCCAACATCTGTTCCTTTTCACTTTGTCCTTTTCTTCCCCCTTTCCTGTATTTCACATTATTACATCATTACAAAAAAAAAACTTTTCACTGTACATTATTATATTTGCATGTCATGATGCATATTTATTTCTGAATTCTTACTTCCAGATGTCACTTTGTTACTGTACTGAAGCGTAATGGAAGTACATTTCTTTGTAGTTTGTAAGATTACATTGATTATTTTTGTTTTTGTGTTGTTTGTTGTCTTGACATCACAATTTGAGGAGATGTCATAACGATCATTCTTTTGGTGATATTTCCATTGAAATTCATTCTTTAGAAATTATTGTGATTGTTTCACAAACTTCTGTATGTCACACATTTCATAACAATGTTTTGAACTGCAGTGTTATATTGTGATAGCTACAGAGACTGCAACCCTAAACACCTCTTAAACGTGAGATTTTCCCGCAGAGACCCCATAGCAACCGGGAGACTCTGAATCAATGTGTGCATAACCAATTCATGCAGCCGGAGGCCATTTTTCAGGTTTTAGAAGCTCTCTGGTGGTATCCTAGGCTTATTTTTGGATATATAACAACACTAAATGAGGTCAAATCCACTGATTCAGATTCATTTCTTTCAAAAAGGTGGTTGGGTGCGAGAAAAAATTAGAAACACAGCTAGGCAGGAGAAATTAAAACTCAAGCGGGAGGGCGGGAGATTTTGTGAAAATGGACTCAATGCGGGAGATCTTCCACCGAAAACAGGAGAGTTGGAGTCTCTGTAGCTAACGTACATGACAGTATCATTTTAGAAACACGGATAAACTAGTGATACTGCAACAAATCATTAACCTCACAAATATTTAATGTTTACATTTAAAAGTGACCTTTCCACATGATAAAGATATTAAACATTGATTTGTTTGACTTTCTTAAATTCTGATATCAAACTTTGTATTTTGATTTGCATGCAAGAGCAATAGGGACCAAATGTACATCAGGATTAATGATTTCAATATTGCTCATTCATGCTAAATTTTAGACAGAATTGAACTAATTAAATAATTTGATAATACATAGACAGCCTGCAAACATGCTCTGCAAAGCAGCAATGAGTTGTTGCGCTCTTGTACTAGTAGTGTGATATAGTTTAGAAATAGTATTTTTGTTCATGCTTATCTTGCTTAAATGGGATGATCAAATGTTGTGACTCCAGCCCCACCCTAGGGGTATTTGAGATTGTGAATGTCTGTTTCACATTCCTTTGTTGTTGGATCAGTATTTTTTTTTAGTGTAAGTCACCACTTGTTATTGGAAATTTGAGAAAAAAAAGAAAAAGAAAGGTGAGATAAACACTTATTTTCTGTAAACTTAATTTGTCAAGTTGTATGAATGTGTTTCAATCCACCCTTAGGGTCATTACAACATGCAGTATTTTACAAGGGACAACACAATTTTACTTCATTATATATATTATATATATGAATATTATATATATATTTTTTTTTTTGGGGGGGGGGGAGGGTTGCAAAAAATGGTCTACACAACATATGTATTTCCTACATGTGTACTGGTCGAATATGTGTACTTTACAGGACTAAAACAGTTAACATTGGAGACTAAAATATTGTGTTAGCTGCTTGGGACAACATAATTGTGCATATTATTATATCTGCTTCAAAGTATAGTTTTAAGCAAATCAGATTGAAAAGAAGGCTGAAGCTGATTTAACAAACATATAAATATGTAGGGCAGATTTGGAAATACCATTTTATTTTTCTGTTACAACTTAGTATAGGATATAGTGGCATGGTTAGGCCAAGTAATAACTGAGGGTATCACAAGCAGCACATGAAAAGGAGTAACATTTCGTTTTTGCTGATACTGAAAATAATATTAATAGCATATACATCAATCACCCCAGCTGAATTAATCATGACATATCCTTGTGTGTCAAAAGTTATGTAAAAGTTAAAGGGTGCCAGTTTTCCTGCTCTGTTTTTTGAAACTGAAGGCTATCCACAGAATTTGATATATATGGCATTATTTTGGTGAAAGTTT